>BJBW01006331.1:1424-28099 GCA_004320125.1 Scolopax mira | reverse complement strand
TTTTAAATCTAAAACCAAAACTGAAGCAGAAACTTGCTCATGGATTCAATTCATGGCCATTCAAAAATCAATGCAAGTAACCCACCCTCAAATAAAGCACTAGACAAGAATCTACTTAAATACATTCAATATAAATCTAAAAGAAAATACAAAGCTAAAGGATAAAGACATAAAGCTGGAAAAACACAGCCACTGAAATCTAAAACATGAAGGAATTTTTTAAGATGGGACGGTGTAATGTTGATTTTTAAAAAAAAAAAAAAAATCTATGTTTTCTAACAAGGTTTACCATGTTTTGGGTTTCTTTTCAAACCAGGTTGTTGCTGGGGAGGTGGTGGTGGAGGTGGGGGTGGAGGAGGTGACTCTCTCTCATGACTTATTACTCTGTCAACTGAGCCATAGATTGCCAAAGTCAGACAATTGTACCACCCTCTTAGAACCAATCCATCCGTGTTGACCTGGGTTTTTTAAAAGAGAAAAAGCACTTAAAAACTACAAGTTTTAAAAAAACAAGACAATTTCAGAAAAGTTATTCTATATTAGTATCGTTGTATTAGTATCTGCATAAAAGCAAGAAAGGACAACCTAAAATTCAAGTATCTCTTCACCCCATATTTTGAAAACTGAGAAAACTTAGATTATTTATTTGTTGTAATCATTAACATATTCATTCTCTAAAAGCATTCAATCCCTTGAAATATACCACCTAGTCTACTACCTCTATTAATGAAAAAAACCCACAACTGTGGGTCACACAAACACTGATCTGAATGAAAAAAACCAAAACTGAACTGCAAATGATGTGCTTAGCTGTGGCCTGCAGCCCCAGCCTTCTGATCCATCTTTGCCCATAAGTAGTGGATAGTTCTGTTGATAATCTCCAAAGAAAATGCCAAGCAATCAAATCTTCTACAACTCATGCCATTTACATATTCCAAAACAACAAGTATCTGAACTATGAACAGGTTTTGGAACAAGATCCTACACAATAAATGCTTTGCCCAGTGCTAATGCATCACCACAACCATATTTATACCTAAATGACAGGTAGAAAAGGAGGTTTAAATCCCATTGCGTTACCTTTGCATTGGGTCTGAAAATAATTGAAGTGTTTTCATCATATTCAAGGCTGTTAAGTAAAAGATACAAAGTCATTTTTCCATTAATATAAAACATGTCTGCAGAAATGCAGTAATAAACACATATAATAATGTCTGGCTTATATTACTATAAGCCAATAATACAACACTGAACAAATATATGCCCTTCAAAATAAAGAGTGCTTATGCCACTTATGTCTAAAAATACTTTTCATTAATATATCTATGGGCTCTGTAAGTTTAGAAAGAACAGAACCTTGTCTTGTTAGAAACATGAACCTCTATCCCCTCATGCAAAAAGGGCAAGAACACAAACTAGGAAAAAAAAACAGACCAAAAAATCATGGGAGATATAAAGTTTCTATGTGCATTTTCTGCAGTAAAAAATTCTCAGGAAGAAAAGGTAGATAAAGTCAGGCACAATTCCTGAAAATACTTACCTCCCCAGCCTGTCAAATACAGGGGCACTTGGCTTGCTGACATTGTTGAAAAACAAGTCCAGTTGAAACGTATGTGGGGATGTCTCTCTGGAAACAGAACGAAAGTAAAAATTAAATTCTTCAAGCTCTTTATCAAAATAAGTAGGACTAACAAGGGCCGGGGAGGGGGGGGGGGGGGGGATATACTGTTTAAATAATTGCCCAAAATAAATGCAAATTCAGCAGATACATAAATACATTTTACCTTTTTATATAGAGGGTTCTATTGAGGCACAGAAGTTCAAGAAAAAATGACAGGAAAGTGTTAGTGAATCAGACACCAAGTGTCTCCACTTACCCATAAGCCCTATTGTCGGGCAAACTGGTGTGAGCTCTCACTCCTGGAGGAATGACACGGACTTCATTTATGTAAACCACGCACGGAAAACGAACGACATCTATATTGGTACTTTGCTACAAAACAAAGAATAAAGAAAGTCTAAGAAATGTAAAGTAGGAACAACGTAACGTACTAATATCCTTTATTAAGCAAATTAAGGTTGCAATCCCCAAAATTACAAAATTCAATTAAGCAAAATGTTAAACACTATTAAACAAAAAGATTTTTTTCTTCTGGCACTTTTCATATATTTAACACCTTCTCATTGAAAGTGTTACTGGTTCATTCACATCATTAGTTCCCTTTATTTGCAAGACTTTTTTAAACAGTAACAAGTTTTGTGCTAACAGAATGGCTGTTGGTAAGGGCAAAATCTGGACCTTAAATTATTAGGAAGAACTGAGTATACAGTTCCCTTTTAATAAAGCATATCAAAATTATAACTACAGAAAAAAAGAAAACTTGTGCTTTAACTTTAAACACTGGCAAATGTTACAGTTCAAATGTAATATCAGAAATAGTAACAATACGTTTTTCAATAGACCTGTACAAAAATTCCATACTGTGCTTATTTCTCCAATTTTGCACCATCTGAAAACCTTTTGCAAATATCATTTGTTTACAACACAGAAATGGCAAGTAAAAAGAAACGTTATGCTCCAGCAGAGCAAACTAGGAATTTAATTATGAAGTGGCAGTGACATCCCATGTAGCAGCCACCAAATTAATGCTTAATCATATTTCTCGTTGAACATTTCCAGTTAGTAAACTGGATTAGAAAAGACTGCACTAGTTTAAAAACAACAAAAAAAAAGAAACAATAGAAATGATGCCACAATTAATCTAAGTTTCTACCAAGCTAATCAAAAAATGAAAATGAAACCCCAGATTGATCTGCAGTCAAAGGTCATATAACTTTCCTCACAATCAGAATGTAATAGCCCCAAAATTACCAACATAAGGCAAGAATGAACTAAGATATCAACACCATCAGGATAGCAAGTGAACTTAATCTACATTCCCTTCAACAAATTTAAAAAAATAACTACATCAGAACTGCTCAACATGTTAAACTACTAACTATATAGCTAAACCAAATAAATAATTGCATTAGAAAACTCAGCAGTACGTTTCAAGAACTGCAAGTTCCAAGGCAAGACTCGCAATCCATTTAGCTGAAGAATTAGTATAACAAAGAAGGCTTTTCTGCAACACGTAAAATACATTTTTATTTTTCTTTTAATACAAATTAAATATGATTCAGGTTTGGGAAACATCACTGGCGAGAATGAAAGTGCTAGAAAACATTATACACAATTGAAAATGTTCAATAAGAGAATATACTGTCCTGGGAGAAGACAGGAGTGGCTACTGTTTCCTATCCAGGGGAACAGCAGTGGCTAGTGCTTCCTGCTCCCAGGACTAAATTAAACAGTAGAACCAAAAATACACACATACCTCCCTGAGCCCAGCAACCAGAAAAGGCTCCAGAATAACTCCCCCTTTGATTCAGATACTTCATTATCTTTCCCTAGAGCCTTTCCATAAACATAGTTGAGATAGTCCATAATTCTATACCATTTTTCTCAGGTTACACTACACTTTTATTTTTTTCCCCTGATGTTCCCCTTCTTCCTCCCTGAACAACACAACGGGCTGAGCCCTGGGCAAACCTGCTGCCAACACAAGCAGCTTCCAGAACGCTCAGGATCCTGAGAACCTTGAAGCAGAACATTTGCACAACCTCCCACTGCTAAAACAAGCTAGAAATACTCATTTTGTTCACAATGCACATAAGCTGCATAAACCTATGGGAATATTGCACGTATGCACAAACACCTCTCCTCCTCGTTAGCTGTAAAAAAGCATTAAGTAGCCGCGTATGGCCCCCTCCGTGGTTTCCTCCCTTATGGACGTCTCGAATGAGTTTTACCCATTTTGCTTCCTACCCCTTCCTCCCCATTAGCCCTAAATCCTCGCCCCTGCTTCATCGCCGCACCCTCC
Organism: Scolopax mira; assembly: GCA_004320125.1. NCBI lineage: Eukaryota > Metazoa > Chordata > Aves > Charadriiformes > Scolopacidae > Scolopax > Scolopax mira. The sequence continues at coordinate 24,176 of BJBW01006331.1, read as the reverse complement.
CTCAGCCCTCTGCCCGCGGAACCCCAGGCCGCCAACACGGCGCTGGGCGCATAGCGGAGGCACGGCGGAGAGGGAACGGAGATCCCCTCCGCGGCGGGCACCCGGTCGGGGCCTGCTCCCTCCCGCCCGACCACCCGCTGAGGCGAGGGCCGCTGCCGGGGCCTACCCCAGGCCCACTTGCCCCGCTCCGCGCCCCGCAGCCCAGGGAGGCGGCTAGAAGAAGGAAGATGAGGGGAAGCGGCACCCCCTCCTCCCCCTCAACCCTCCCCGCCGCGTTACCTCCGCGCTGGGGTGCTTGAAGGTATCTAAAAACAGCAGCTCGGTTGCCGTGTCCACCGCCATCTTGGCGCGCCCGAGGAGGAAGGGTTTCCGGGCGCCGGCGCGAGCGCTTCCGGGACGCCGCCGTGCGTGCCGAAAGGGGAGGGGGTGGGCGGGGCTACGGCGAGGGGGCGGGGCGGCGGCGCGAGGCGGTGGTTGTTGCGCGCGGCGGCCGTTGGTTCTCCCTTCCCTCCTCAGCGCCGTGAGGGGAGGCAGAGCCGGGGCGGGCGCAGGGTCCGGCCTAAGACCTGCAGCCCGCACCCCGCTCCCCCTGGCTCCCCGGGCCGCCGCAAAGCCCCCGGGAAGCAGAACGGGGGAGACCGGGCGGCGTTCCGCCCCCCTCAGGGGTAGGCTGCCCGTCGGGAGGCAGCGGAGGGAGAGCTGCGGCTCGGCGGGAGCGGGATCGCTGCGGATTGAGGTTGTGAGGTGGGGGGGTTGCCCTCGTCGGTGCCCCCGCTCTCCAGGGACCCAGCTCGGTGGGCATCGCCGTGGACATGGCTGCGGTCTGCCCCACCGCGTCTTGCTTCTGCTTGGTTTCACAAGATTTAGCTCAACGCTGGCTAAATTCAGTCCTGCTTGAGAAATTTCCTCCACGGCCTTCCCACGTTTGAAACTAATCCATTTCAGAGATAAGAAACTGGCGCTTGTCTCGAGCTCGTGTAGAACAATCCCTTGCAACCTTTCCACAGCTCCTGATGTTCTCCCTTAGCATCCAGTGCCCTTCTGCAAGAGCAACTAAGAGTTGTACCCACGTTAGGAGCCGCCACGAAGCCAAAGCCAGCCCGTGACAGCCCAGGAGAACGATGTGGAACTGATCTTGCGCAAGCGACCTGCGGTTACACAACTTTTGTGTCCAAGCTCTACATTCTGTAACAGCAAAACCGTGCCATGTGCCTTTAGAGGAAGTCTGGAAAAGGATGTGTGCCATCTCTGAACTGCCAACTGGAGCCTCAGCCACATGCGTGTGCTTTCCTTAATGGTGATAATTATAACCGGTGTGCATCTTGTTTCTGGAACAGCATCTTAATGAAATAAGCTGGTTTGTATGCACACCAGGAATCGGCAAATCCCTTTTTCGTTTCGGTAGCTACGCTTGCTGCTCTCTCAGCGCTCCAGAGTTTCATTCCCTTCAGGGGTGGCAGTCCTCTAGATTCCCTTAAAGTTTTAAGGGAAAGCGTTGCATCAGTTTAAATGAGGGTGTGGTTCGGTTTATCCATTTCCAGGGATGAAACTAGTTCAGGAAGTTCCTGTCCCCACACCGCGTGGTGGGGAGCTGAGCCACAACGTGCCGTTCCACAACCAGCTTTCTTGGCACACCTGAAGAGGTGTTTCGTGGCAGTGCAGGGATACTCATCGACTGGAATTGCTTCTGAATCCACCGAAAACATGGAACTGCCTCTCTTTCAACAGATTTAGTTAAAGTCCCATCACAGAAACATTCAGAATTTGAGAATCAAGGTGCTTCCTTGGCCGTGACGGCAGATTTGCCCACTCTTATTCTTGCCCCAAGCTGGGACCCTTTCTCATCCTGATGGATAAATAGATCTAAACTCCTGTTTATATGCATTATTTATAAATGTATTTTCTTAATGTAGAAAACAACAAAAAAACCACTTCATATGTATTTTGCTAAAGTAGCACAACGCCTTACAGCTGTTAGTGACACTTGCCGTGGCTTATTTTGGTTATGTTTATGGGCTCTTTGGAGACTTTTGTGCGAGAGCAGCTTTGCAGATCCACTCCCAATGTGGTCACACGTAGTTCCAGAAGAACACAGTCCCAGTCAGGTGGCTTCTCTCCTGGGACAGCCTGGAACAGTATGGCAACCAGGTCAACTCGTGAGAGCACTTTCAGTAACAAGCAGGGGGATTCCAGCCCTGTGTTTTCACTGGCAGTGACTCTTTTGCTGCTGGTAGCAGCTACGGCTCTGGATGTGAGAAGAATCAGCTCAGCAGGATTAAATTCAGGTGGCTCTGAATACAGAGTTATTGATTTCAGCACGTGGCTGGACTTACAGGTCAGTGGTGTTTCTTTGCTGGAAAGTAAAGCAGAAGTGTTTGAACATCACACCCAGTAGCAGGATTTCAAGGAACAGTTTAGGTATTGGTAGAGAGATACATAGTGACTTATGCAAGTTGAGAAAACAGAATTCAGTTAAGCCACAGAGATTAAAAAAAAAAAGTTGGTGGTAACAATGAACACATTCCAACAAAATGATACAGCTCTGCTGATTCTCCCATTCCAGTTATAAAAAAGGTGCTATTCTGAAAAAAAAAAACATAAACACTGATGGGAAAGAAGAGTGATACATGTAGGAGACCTGGCAAGGACCAAAGGTCCTTGACCAAAAGCCAACAATTACAGGTAGTGTTGAGGTGAATTGAAGACCCTCCTGTAGAAGAATAAAGCAGGGTGGGAGATGCAGAACTCACAGGGTTGTGGGAAAACCTGAAGCCAGTGACATGTGCAAAGTCACAGGTTTGTACAAAACAAACTGGGAGGAAGGGGGTTGATGGGTAAGAGGAGGAAGCTTCAGGAATGTGGGGGAAAATAAATAAGAGGGTACGTGTGTCTGGTGCCTTTGCTCAAAGGGTGGTTTTAAGACCAGTTCCTTGGGATATTGGAAAGTGTAAGTAGTTTCAGAAATGTCCTGAAACACAAAATGGCACGAAAGGACACGTGGTGGGAAACCAGAACTGATACATAAAGGACGGAGAAACAGTTACATGGAGATTGGCCACGGGGCTAGAAATCAGACAGATGGGCAGCAGGCAGGAGGCAAAAGGAGTATCAGAGGAGAGAAATACAGCACCAAGGTGCTGGGAGCAGTCTTGAGAGGTGCCCCAGAGTGCCCTAGTGCATTCCTGTAGGTGACAACACTGATGTCATCTGGAAGGTGACACTTCATAACCAGACTGTGCTTAACCAGGCCCAGGGATAAGGACCAGGCAGGGAGAAGCAGCTGGAACAGGCGTACACACAGGCAACAACACAGGAACCTGAATGACTGGTGCATGTTGTCAGACCAGATACTGGAAGCATGAAAGAAAGAGGGTGGAATGGGAACTGGGACTGGAAAACAGGAATTTTAGGGAATGCATTACCCAAGAAAGAGAAAAATAAAAAGTAATGACATTACAGTGAGTGGCTTCCAAAATAAAGAAATAAAACAGACACAGACAAACGGGACACAATTACCTCGTGTGTTTCCTGATCCAGGTTCACATGGCCAATTTCAGCTAACGCTTTTAAAAAATGGGGGAGTTCATTTGCCAACTTTACCACTCAAATTGCAGTATCTGCTATCAGCAGATGCCATTTTAGAGATCTTACACCAAAAAGGTGTAAAGGAGAAAATTACTCCAGACACCCTCTGTCACACAAAGGCTGCCTACTGAAGGACATAAACTATCAAGGAAGAGTTAGGTGGCAGTCCCTGCAAGGAGACAAGACAGGACAAGAGGAAATGGGCACAAACTTGAGTACAAGAAGTTCCATCTAAACATGAGGAAGAACTTCTCTGAGGGTGGCAGAGCCCTGGAAGAGGCTGCCCAGGGAGGTGGTGGAGTCTCCTTCTCTGGAGACATTCCAAACCTGCCTGGACACGTTCCTGTGCAACCTGCTGTGGGTGGACCTGCTCTGGCAGGGGGTTGGACTAGATGATCTCCAGAGGTCCCTTCCAACCCCTTGGGATTCTGTGAGACCTGCGTGGCACCGAACTGCAGCAGGGCAGAAAAATGAAAGATTTTCATTTCTCTTAAAAAGTTATTTTACTTTTCTGTAAGGTCTCTTCTACTGCTGGGTAAAACTGCATTTGTAGAAGACTCTAGTGTCTGAATTTGTGAAAATATTTACTTTATAGCCAGCTATGGGACGTGGGTTTCAAGGTCTCAGTGGTTTTGAGCTTCACCAGGTGCAGGGAGGAGGAGGGGCGAGACCCGGGCACTTGACCCAAGCTGGGCAACGGGATTATTTCATACCATGAAGGTCACATTCGATATAAATTAGAAAATTTGCTGAGGAGTTTCTCCTCTTCTTTGGCTGAGATCCTGAGAACTCCTTGCCCCGGAGCCAGACCCCTGAGCCCTTCCCTTCCTCCCAAAGCCCCAGCCATCAGCGTCCAGCGTTTGCTGTCCCCTGCTGGGAGTGCACTGCTTCCTGCTGGTAGAACTGGTTGAGTATAACCCTTGTGTGTATTTTATCTCGGTATCAGGATCGATATTCGCTCTTTACTAGTATTAATATTAATTATTTAGTCTTATTCTATTAAATCTGTTTATATTTCAACCCTCAGGTTTTTTTTCCTGATTCCCTTTCCTGGCTGGGGAGGGGTCATCGGGTGACAGAATAATTATCTGAATGACAATACATTGTGGTGGGTTTTTCAAACCATAACACGGCCAAGCCCACCCAAGTGTGGGTGTTAATAAAAAGCAGAAGGAACAGCCACGAAGAAAAGTTGGGACAACACAACCGGGGTCTTCAACATCTAGGTCTACGGGCAGGGTTTCCCCGGGGAAGGTTGGTGTTACTTGGTTGCCCTACATACGGTGAGCTTTGGGGTTATTTGTCATCAAAATAATAAAAATTGAAATCAGGTTTTGAGCAATAGGCATTTTTAAGCCGCCAATTTCCCAGTGAAGCCGTGCCCACCGGCGGGGAGGTTGCTCTCACACGGAGCTCACAGCCCAACCAGCCGGTTCTTAAGCTGCCGTGCCGGTACCCGGCCGGAGAACAAGGCTCCAACCGTCCGTTTCCCGCTGGGCTCTCCCGGCAGCAGCCGCCCCCGGAGGCCCGCACGCCGGGGGCGCGGACCGGCCGGGGCGGCTGCGGGGCGGTTCGAGGCTCTGCCTTTCCCCGTCCTTTCGGGGGGACGCCGGGCCGAGCCGCCCTCCTCATGTCCCGCTAAAAGCGGGCCGTGCCTCCGCCGCCCCGTCGGGGAAGAGCCGCGCCTTCCCGAGCAGCGTGCCCCGACGGCGGGAGCCCCACGCACCCCGGTGCGGGGTTGCTCGGAGGCTCCGGACAGCCCCGCCGCTGCCCCAGTACGCTCCCCCCCCCCCGCAATCACGGCCCCCCCACTCCGCCAACCACCCCCCGCCTCCGTCGTCACGTCCCGACGGCGGGGGCCAATGGGCGGGCGGCGCCAGGTGTGTGTGCTACCTGCCCCACGTGGGGCGGGGCGGGGCGGTGCGGGGGCGGGCAGGTCGGCGGCCCCGCGCAGTAAGGCCCCGCAGCCATTGCGCGCTTCCCAGGGCTCGCAGCCGGCGTGGGAGCGGCCGCCGCCCGCCCCGGGAGGAAAAAAACCCACCGGGGGGTGGGAGAGAGAGAGAGAAAGCGGGGGGGGGGGTCACTTTGTGCGTGTCCCCCCGCCGCGGGTCCTGAGGAGCGGGGCTGCAGGTGGGGGCTCTGCCGCTCGGGCCGGGAAAGTTTCTGGCTTCTTCTCTTTTCTTCCCCCTCCCCTCCTTTTTTTTTTTCTTTTTTTCTCTTTTTTTCTCCCTTCTTTTTTTTTCCCCTCCCCTCTCCCTTTTTTTTTTATCCTTTCCACTGGCCCGGTGGCACCATGACGGCGTCTCCTGACTACCTGGTGATCCTTTTCGTGACCACGGCGGGCACCAACGGGGCGAGGCTGGGCTCGGACGAGCGAGAGCTGCTCCAGCTCCTCTGGAAAGTGGTCGACCTGAGGAGTAAGGAGGTATTTTCCCCTCAGGGGGGTAGCACCCCCCCCTCCCCGACCTGCTCCTCCCCTTGACCCCCTGCCCTGCTGGGTACCGGAGGGGTGGTCGCAGCGCTGGGCTGGTGGTGGCTTCCCCAGGCTGGAGCAGGACAGGGGCTGGTGGGGAACCCTAGTTTTAGGGAGCTGACTTGCCCCTTCTCTGTTTTTTCTGGAGCTGGGGCACCTGCACGACGTGCTGGTCCGGCCTGACCACCCGGAGCTGACAGCTGAGTGCCAGGAGATGACCCAGGTGGATGTGGAGAGCCTGGCGCTGGCTCCACCGCTGGAGCAGGCGTTGAGACAGGTGACACTCCATAACTGGGTGCTGGTCTACCTTGGGGGGCTCCCTGGTAAGATAGAGGCAGTCTTATTGTCTCGTTTATTCCCTCCATCACTGCCCATCGTCTTGTTTATTCCCTCCACTGGAAGAGGAGGTGAGCTTTGGGGGGATTTCTCCCTTGCTGTTTGCTCGGGAGGAACTGAACCCCAAGAGATGAAGGTCAGGGTCAGGTGTTCCCCTGTTGTGGTCTCCTGCTATGCTTCAGCTTCAGCTGAAGGTGAGCCCCAATCAGTGTTGGAAGAGGCCAAGTTGAAGTGCCTCCTAAAAAGGCAGGGCTTGTTAAGGTTAGTGGTGGCTCATCAGTCCTGGCAAGGAGACACTACTGAAGCCTCTAGATAAACAGGGAGGTGTTTATGATCCTCATTGAGGGTAGGGCTGGAAGCTTCTCTACTTCCCAACGCACTTGAGTGCCCTGTCTGAAAGGTCCTCTTGCCCCAGTGCTCCTTGAGTTGTTTGCAACCAACTTTATGTCTCCTCTCAGTGTTCTTGTAAATATTCCTGGAAAACTACTTATTTCTGCGATGTGGGCTGTGTGGCCACATCTTGTTAGAAGAGGGGGGGGGGGAAAGAGCAATTTCCTTGTGAAGATAATTACCACGAACATAGTCGTGTGCTTAGCTAGTAAGAAAAAAACCTACACGAGTGAAGAACTAGGCTCATAGTAAAAGGAATTCCAGCTCCATGTTCCTGCTGCCCAGGAATAGCACGTTGCCAGCTGATGATAGTGCCCGGCGTGGCCCCTCTGATATCTTTTACAAGTATGTCTTTTGTTGTTCCTGCTTTCAGTTTAATCAGTCCGTGAGCAATGAGCTGAACATTGGTGTTGGTACTTCCTTCTGTTTCTGTACTGATGGACAGCTGCACGTTAGGCAGGTTCTCCACCCTGAAGCTTCCAAAAAGGTACGTGGTTGTAACTTAAGTTTGACTCTTGATGTGCTTTATAGCTGATCAAGTTCTCTTTAGTATGGTGGTGCCTCCACACAACCATAGCACAAACATTGCCCATGTGTTAAGAGCCTGTTTTGAGAAAGACATTGGCCATGTCTCCTAATGGAGCCCTCAGAAGCCTTTTTAAGTTAAATCAGAAGGAAGACTTTCTTGAGCAAAGTGTTTGACAAAGGAGCAATGCGTTGTCAGAGTGCTTGTAGGCTGTAGGAGCTACTAATGGGTTAAGGAGTGGGAATTTGGAAGCGTTGCCAAATAGTTAACCACCTTAATCATAAACTGCCTTTTGAAATTTTACATTCACCTTTAGCTTGAGCAGCTTTCAATCTGTGGGTATTCAGTTGATGCTCCAAGGCTGGTGCTTGGATTTGTAAGGAGCTGAAGAGCAGTTTGAGGCAGGCTCTGAGCCATGACTAGTCCCATAGCCTAAAGTTCTCTGTATCTTCAGAGTTGCCCAATTGCCTCACAACAACACAATGTTGTGAGGTCCTACCTTACTTTTCATTAGTGATAGGGCAGCACCAAGGTGCTGAGTCTCTAGTCCTGGAATAACTGCTTCAATGTTAATAAGATCTTGTTTCCTGGTTCGTTGTGAACATGAGTTGCTCTAACTGAGCTGTTCTGTTCCTCTCCTCTCAACTGATCTCTGTGCCCATCAATTTGCTGCTCTGTGCTGCCCATAAATCAAGTAAACCAGATGCTTATGAGCCCTGTAATAGTTCTTTGGTGAATATCCTAATCCCGAGGTCAGGATGGGGGATAACTAAAATCCAGACAGGCAGAAATCACTAGGCTTTTGAGAATGTATTTGATTCAGACTGGGCATCTTAAAAGAAATAATCTAGCAGCTCACCAGTATTCAGAGAATGAACGGGCATCAACTCTTCTAATTGAATGTCAGTGAAGCACAGAACTGGATCTCTCACAGGGGAAGAAAAACAGCCCTGCTAAAACTAGAGCAGGAAATCTTGGCGAGCACACCTGAATTTTCATAAGTTTGTCTTTAAAGAGTATTTTTTGCCTAATGAACCTGTCCATATGCTAAGATAAACGCTAATGTTCTCAAAGCAGAACTTGTTTTAGAAGCTAAGTGTCTTTCTCTGGGCTCTCTAACGAGTTTTCATATAGCCCTGTCATTCTGTTATAATGCCAAGTTGCTAACTAGTTGTTAAATCCCAGAAAGCCCTTACTGTGGGTCTAGAGATGCACTGTAGGCAACAGACAGCTAAGTAGAATATGAAGTATTGTGTCTGTGGGGAAGCTCTAGGATGAAGAGCTAACTGAAGGAGCAGGAGGATGTGCTGGTTTAAACTTTAAGCTTCTCCTGAGTCTTCTCCTTCTCACCCCACAAAAAAAATGTAGTGGGTGGGCAAAAAGGGGTTTTATTGACTTCCAGTGGGCTATGTAACCTCCTCCTGGCTTCATATGCTGCAATTAGAGCAGTTACCACATATAGACTGACAACCTCTGCCCCATATCAAACCCTCATCTGCACGTAGCTGGGTGGGTTTTGTTGTTGTTTTCTTTCTTCCTTTTTTTTTTCATTTTATTAAGTAACAAATATTTAAAGTGTGATTATTCTCTGAAAACTCAGCCGTGTCTATGAAGCAAAATATCTTCTGCTGGTCTTGCAAAATTTGCTTGGCTCCATAAAGTGAACTGAGAGCCCTCTGGCTCTTTGCAGTTAAAATTGGAATCAAGAATTGATGATAAATGTTGCAATAGCAGGCGTTTGCTCTCCTATGTATATGTTGCATTTGAGGCACTAGTCGCAATAGCAAATGTTTTTCTGACAGTGAAAAAGCACATCTCTCTTTAAACCATGTAGAGAGGAAGCTGCTTAAGCAAAAAAAGTTTATAAACAAACTTAGATGGCTAAAAAGAGCTGTAGCAAAGGCTGCTTGTGTTTCCTAGCCATTATAAGAAAATTGTTAGAAAGTTTTCTATCTGAAGACAAAGTAGAAGAAACTCCCCCTGGCTGACAGTAGTTACTTTGTCTTTTTACAGAACATTTTACTGCCAGAGTGCTTCTACTCCTTTTTTGACTTGAGGAAAGAGTTCAAGAAGTGTTGTCCTGGCTCACCTGATGTTGGCAAACTCGATGTTGCAGCCATGAGAGAGTGTATCCTTTTCAGAGTGATGGTGCCTACTGCTGTTGCAGCTTCGCTTGGATTTTAGGATAGAGCTGTGTGAGTAATGCTTGCAACACATGCTTAGGGGTGGTACAACTTCTTAATGAGTGACTCAGAGCTCTACTGAGCTTTCTCACAAAGATGAAGATAAAATATGAGGCTGTGTGCTTCCATGGGGAAAATCCCTGAGGTCTTCTTGATTTCTCTATCTTTTCTGTACTCCCTTTATAGTTTTGTCTCGTTCAACTTCACAGTTTAGTGTAACTGTCACCTTTGTTCAAATCTCTGGTACGAATCCCAATATTAAGTTTGTGAGGTTCCTTGTTGCATCGGTGAGATTTATGGGGGTTTTTTATTTTGCTTTTAGGTAAGAGTGAATGCTGGGAGCCCATTTTAATTTCTAGGAGGGGGAATGGTTATTTGCGACGTGAACTTGTAGTGATTCTTTGATTCAGGAGTAAACTTAAGGTAGGGATGCTTGTTGGCACACGTGGTACCACGGAAGCTGTGCATGTTACACCTTGTAAGATGAGGCTGGGCTGGCCATAAGATGTGCTCAATTTCCATTTTTAGCGATGGGGGATGTCTAAAATCACTTTCTGAGTAGTCTTAAGTGGTCTGTAACCTAGTCCTGCCTGGCTTTTTACTAGTCTTAGCTTGGGTTTGTTGGCATATCATGTGTAATTACTGGCGCCCAAACTGGGGCTGTGAATGATTTGGCTGTGCCTTCCTCCCCGCCTCAAACACACTCCTGAACGGGGAAAAAACACTTGGCTTCCCTACTGACATATTGAAGCAGTGACCACAAAAGTTAGTTAGCAAAGAGGGATAATGAATTTGAGAGTATTTTTATGATGGTTGTTGTTTTTAGTAACTTTTTTCTCTCTGACTAGCTCATTGTGTCCATAGAGCGGTTGCCATTGAGAGCTGATATATTTTTCAAACTCTAACTTTTGTTGCTTCTGAATTATTTTGGCCTTTCACTGCAGGACTGGTATTGCCTGGGCTTTGTACCTGTGTCGAGAGGCATAAAATATCTGTGCATGTGTGGATTTTCTTTTTTCTGAGCTTAAATGTAAGGTTGAATACTGGAGGCTGTTGGCTCTGCTTTACCATCTGCGAATTAAAATTTAATCTCACAGAATCACATGAGGTTGGAAGGGACCTCTGGAGACCATCTAGTCCAACCCCCTGCCAGAGCAGGTCCACCCAGAGCAGGTTGCACAGGAACCTCCTAGTGAAGGGGCAGAAATCACTTCTCCCCCCGCTCTGAAGTGAAGCGGTACGTTTAGTGCAGGAGTGTGAATTTTTATGTAGAAAAGCGAAATAAATTCTTGTGTTGCATAGTGAGATGATGGAGACTTCTTAAAGTTATGGTCAAAAACTTAATATGTCATTTAGAGATGCTTTGACATGAGCTGGAGGAGCTAAAGACAATGAGCTCTTTCAGCTGTTCTGGAGAGATGCCTTTTGCTTTCTCCCGGTGTGAAGGTCTGGTGTACATCTTGCCACGTATGATGGAGCCACCTGGAATGTCACTGGTGAGCTAAGGGACAGTGACAGGCTGTGTGGTCTCTCTCTGCTGGGAGAGGGGAGCAGACCACTCTGTGTTACCTGCCTGTCAGGAAGCTCCTAAAGAGTCAGTATCATCTGAGGGTGAGTTTGGCAGTTGCCAATAGTACTTCCTCCAAGATTCTCAGTCTGGGAATAAGAATGAAGTTATGTGTTATCTGATGTGCTTCTTAAGCATATAAGCCAAAATAATGTCATTCTGGCTTTATATTAATCTTCGTTTGTCTTGCTTTGTAACTGCTAATGCTTTTGTTTGTAAGCTTGCTATGTTTATGCAACGTGACTGAAATTAACTGTCTCTGCCCTATATTGCTTGAGAGCACTGGGGGCAGAGGATGCAGAGACCAAAAAAATGTAAAATAATTTTTATTGGCAAATATGATCACTTTCTTCCTCCTCGCCCTTGCTGAAATGTGCCAACTTATTCTCTCCTTGGTGTCAGAAGCTGTGTAAGTTAATTGCACTTGGAGAGTTTGGACATGCTTAGGATTCAAATAACAAATAAACAAAAAAAAACAACCCTAAATTGTTGAAGCAGGTGCTGAGTCTAAAGACTAGTTCAAACACTTCTATGCAGAGGTCATCTTGTGTTTTGTGTTTTGGTTTTTTTTTTCCTTTATGTAAGTGGGACAGGTATTTTCCTCCTGAGACAATTGTGTAGCAAAGAAACCAAAATGTCTTAAGTGAAAAATAATTTGGGTTTGAAGCGAATATGCTGTGGTGGGGGATGCAAAAACAAATGGAATAGGTTGAAATGGAGTTTCAGATTAGTGCACAAGATCTAACCAAGCTCTTGTTATTCTTGTAGAAAGTGCAGATCCTCCACCCCGCAGCTAAAGAGGCTGCATGAGGGGTATTTTCCATTATCTGTGCCATACAAACTATACTGGGCCAGGTTTGTTAGCATTTGGGGGGGATAGAAGGTTTTTGGTTGGGGGTAGGGTACTGACAAGTGGTAGGATCAGGAGTAGATTTTTGAGCACATGTAAGGTAGCTGTGATTAGTGAGAGGAAACTTATGATATGAGGGAATTAGGGGAAATCTGGGTATTATTCTATGGTCTTAATTATGGGGAGTCTTCTAAAAGCTTTTATGGCTAAAGATTGATTAAACAACAAATTGTAGGCAAATGGGAGCAAGATCAACAGTCAAGGGAGATAAATGATTGTGCAGTAGGAATTTAAGATAAATATCCAGTGTATAACACATGCTATACACCAACTATTGGTACTTGCCTATGTATTTCTTGCAGCCATGGCAAGCACAATCTTGAAAAAAAAGCACAGGCACATTAAACTGAATAATTGGGGGGGTTATCCTTCCTTTAGAAAGTACTTATGGGACTTACTGTTTCAGCAAACTACTTGAAACTGTGTAGTACAGCAATGAAAGCATTCCAGATCCAAGAGCTAAGTGAAAGTTTTACCTTCCCCCACCCTCAAGGAATTAAACATTTCTTGTACAGTCACTGATTTCTTTTCATTCAAGGCAAGGAAACATTTAAAATGCCATTAAATTTGAGGAACTGAGGAAGAGCTGAGACTAATTGTGACCGGTGTCTCGGAGTGTTACTGCTGTCTAACTTACTGTCTTTTAAGATGGTTTTTGGTGGAGGAGACAGTCTTCTGGCAGACTTTCTTCAGTCAGTATTGTGTAAGAGTAGTGACAGCAGGACAATTATGAGAAATTTCGAGTAACAAGAAACTTGAAGCGATCGTGTTCCGGCAGAGAAAGGAGCTCAGGTCTGTTGAAATCTTTTTTTTTTTTTCTTTTTAACACGTGTTAAGTATACAAAAGGAGCAGGGTTGTTCTTGTGCTCTCTGTACCTCCCATACTTGCTGCACTTCTTGATTTGCAAAGCTTGCTGAGCCAGTTTTCTCCTCTGTGAGTGCCTCCAGGGTGGAGGAGCAAAGCTTGCATGACTATTCCCATTCGGTCTGAAGACTCATCCTTTGCCTCCAGATAGGGTGTGCAGAAGCCACGGAATGGCAAACAGCTCTTGCTTCCTCCAGTGCAAGGTTTGCTCTGCTCCCTTCTGAACTGGGTTTGTGAGGGTAACTGGGGAGTATCTGCTGGCTGTTGTGGGTAGAAACACAGGTGTACTTCAGCCTGCTTAATGTGCTGGGTGAGAAATAAGAACTGGCTCCTGTAATAGTGAAGCTGAAACTTGGGTTTGGTTGCCTTTTTTATTTATATTTTTTTTGACCTGGGTGTCCTGAAAGCAATGCTGTGAAGCACGGTTATAAAAAGTAGCATTTAACCATTATTGGGTATTACCTGAGAATCTTGCATATTGCTATTTGTGTTATTTCTTGTGATAGTACCGAGGAACTGGGTAATATCAGATTACTCCTATGCAAAGTAGTATTTAAAAAGATATAATCTTCTGCCTGAGGAGACTTTAAACAGAACAAAGGGGGGAAAAGGATCAGTGCAGAACACAATTGCGAGACCAGTTTATGTCATCTCGGAGCTGAGTTAGTTGTTCAGTATTTCTTTTGTCATGGTTAAGAAAGGAATTGAGAGACACAGAAGAGATAGTGGGAGGGAAGAATTCTTGGAGGGTGCTGGCAGTGGGTGAAGCAGTGGTGATGGATCTGAGGAAGTGATTTGGAAACTACTTCCATATTATCCAGGCAGCCCTGGTATAGAGATGCCTCCCCTTCTTGCTGGGTGTTGCAGGAGGTGGTACTGCAGCTGCGCAGCAAGATCAAGAGGCTCCTTGCTTCCCATCCTGCCTTGTTATTTGGGAGTGTCTTGGCCTGTTGCTTCATTTAGAACATATGTATGCGTGGTCTTGTATGTAGTAGCTTTGGAGAGCCAGGTCTGTTTTCTAACACATCTTTAAATGTGAACTTTGATTTATCCACCGCAACCAACTCTTTCCAATTGCCCAGGAGAGGCAATCTTTAAATATCACTGCACACAAACACGTTTGTGGTCTCCTACCCCTTCCCAGAACAAGGGGGTTTTATAAAGACTATTCCATTAACAGCTTTTTCCCCAAGTAAAACTTCTAGTGCCTTTGTTCATAGGAGTCCATCCATTTGTAGTCCATCTTGGTCCTTACAATTCAGGTTTTCACTTAGTGTTATTATTAACATACTCTTCACTTGTGCAGAAAACTATCAATTTTCTTCTCCAATCTTGCCTAAAAGCCTTGCTTCCAGCTAACAGTGGGCGAAGGTGCGAGCAACTTCTCACTCCTGCCAATGTTGATGATTTTCTCCCTCTGCTCCCACTGTGTGTGTATAATCCAGAGTTCCTTGGCACAACTGGCTCCCTGTGCCTGAACACCTGGTACCGACTTCTGTCGGTGTTTGGGTGTTTTTTAGAAACTATCTCCTGTTGATCAATATTTTCAATGGAAATCTTCTCTGAAGAAGATGAATGTAAGGTGGGGGAGTTGTTTGTTTCTCCTCGGGGATAGCCTTGCTTTAAATTCCCAGCTCCTTCACGCTGCTGCATTCCCCTCTCCAGTTGTGGGGATCTCTGCCTCGCCAAAAGGGAAATACTGAAATGTCTCTTCACTTTTGACACCAGAATCTAACAGCCAAATGCACGTGTGTGCATGTCCCCTGCTGTCATAGCTCTTGGATCTCCTGCCTGATTTCTCTTCACTTTGACAGAGGAAAGAACACTTTAAAAAAAAAAAAAATCATAAAAAACCTGGTCAGGCAGGACCAACATTCTGATTCCTGTGTCTTTGGCAGCTTCTGGTTCTCTAGATGGGACACAGCATGAGAGCAGCATGGAGTTGTTGGATTCTGCAGGGGAAAGGGTGTCAGGCTCTGAGAGACAAGGAGCCCAGCAACACCCGTGTGGTGATGATTAAGGGCCCCCTTCTGCAAGGGGTCCTATTTGTGGGTTATTTTTATTTTCAACTCTCTCCTTCCCCAGGTGGCAGGGGAGGAGATAAGCTGGAGTGTCCAGTTTAGGAAGAGACACTTCAATGAAGAAGCTTCCTGCTGTTCATAAATACTGATAGTCTCTTAAACCCTTCTTTAAGGTTGTTTGATGGGGTTTGTTCAGGATTTTTAGCTTGGTTTTTAAGATAACCATTTAATGCTCTCACTAGTTTACTCCAAAGAAGGCACTGGGAGGGAGGGAAATGGCAAAGCAAACTGTACTTAGTCAAGCGGTCAGAGGGAAGGGATCACTGATTTAAGTTTTCTTTTTTAAAACTATGATAATTCTATGATAGTAACTTAAACTTCAAATGTTCTTTAAAACTAAGCCTTGTCCTCTAACCTTCCATACTCCAGTGCATACTTGACACCAACAAAGCCTCAAAAATCAAATTAGCCTCAAAGTGTATTGTGTTGGCACAACAGCTTTCCTTTCCTTGCTGTGGAAGTACGTGAATTCAGTTGAAATTATTTTTAATCTCTCTCCTGGTCTGAGATAAAACAGAACTAATTTTCTGTTTGGTAATTTTACTTTGCAGCTAAGCCTCTTCTAACTGCACTCTCTGAAACTGTTCACTCCCAGAGAGATAAGACCTGATTGTTTCTAATTTATGCTGAGGAATGGTATTCAGAGGGGCTCTTGCTTATACTTGCTGCTGTAACAACCAAGGTCAGCTCACTTTATTTGCCTTGTTGGAGGGTCAGAAGTGGAAAAGTGTAGAGGGGTCCCACCCGCAGGGAGGAGCAGACAGGACAGGTGACCCAAAACTGGCCAACAGGGTATTCCATCCCATCTGCATCATGCTCAGTATAAAAGCTGAGGGACCGAAGGGTCAGCTCTCTTTCTTCAATGACCAACATCCCAGGAGGGCTCTGTCTTTCATCCCAATCTGTGCAATCCCGAATCCAGTTCCTGTCCATCACTGAATCCAGTCTGGGACCTCTCCAGTGCCAACTGGTGATGTGATCATCATCCTGGGAGCTCAATACTGGTTTTGTATAGATTGTATATATTTCATTCTTTTCACTTTGGTAATACTTCATTACAGCAGTTTCACTTCTTTTCTAAACTCACAAGTCTCTTCTCTTTTTCTCTCCCTCCTTCCCTTGTAGAGAGAGGTGGAGGTGAACCTCTCATTTGTTTCAGTGGCCAGTCTGACCTAAACCATATCAATCTCACAACAACATAACAGTTAAACTTCAAAAATAAGTTTTAAAAAAAAAAATCTGCAGGTGTGACTTGCAGTCATCCCACAAAGAATCTTTTTCACAATAAAATTTGTGCTACCTCCCCTGTTGATGAAATGATATGACAAAGCTGGTGTGTGGTGTCTCTTTCTACAGAAGCTGTTGTTCTGTTCCATGCCCTTCAGGTAGGCATCTGCCAATGCAAAATGTACTCAGCTCTAGGTGGAGAAAACTGCTCTTTTTTTTTCTTCTAAGAGAAAAAAAACCAAGAAGCAGCTTTTGAGCACAAATATGCGAACTTCAGAACATTTAAAATGTGTTTAATGTACTACTTTTTTCGATGTGGGCAAATAATTGACTGTTTTGAATGTCTTGCATTATTGTACTGCTATGCCAGGATAGTTCTTGTTAAAGAAACTTTTTCACTTTTGCTCTAAAGTCTTGATGCAAAGTGATAAGAGAAGTCAAAAAAGCAAACTCTATTCCTAAACTGTTTTATTTCACTTCTTGTTCTGTTCTTGTTGGGCTCTCTTGCCTTGCAATCATCAAAAAATTTTAAAAAAAAAAGTGAATGGAAAAGACTTTTTTTAAAAAAAATTGTTTCATAAATGATTGAGTAACATTGCAAGTAATCTTACAATCCTCTAGTCAAGTGTTAGAGAGGGACAAATATGACAGAAGAGATACCATAGTAAATTCTGGTTTAAGTTGCACATACCATCTGTTTTTTCACACAACTTTAATTAGTCTCCTTTTATGAGTGTGGGGGGTTTACATGGTCATTCTAGAGTCTGTCTTTCCAGGACAGAACACTTTCTGCTCTCTGTTGGCAGGAGAGCTTATCCTTGCTATCATCTTCCAAAATCCCTCAGCTCAAAGAAGATATGGGCTGTGGGACTCTGTCTCTTGGTTACCTACAGTGGTGCATTCTTACCAGATTCTCAAAATGCTAAAACCCTCAAGTTATAACTTCTATAGGTTTAGATAAGGTGCCACTCATTAATTTTGTGGAAATGGTAAAATATTTCTCCTACTTTGGGATTTACTTGTTCAGAAAGCATGTGGTATATCCTCCTGTTTCTGGAGCTCCTAGTTAATGGTTTGATTCTCCTCCTTCCCCAGATCTTCCCCTAGAGATTAAAGAAGATCTTAATTAAAGAGGACAGGACTCCAGTCTCTTCTGCATGCAGAAGTGTATCTGTCAAACATACATAATGCATGAGCATATTAAATATATATGTTCTTATTATGGGGTCTCATGTCCCCAGACACTTTCTGGAGTGACCCCACACTCCCGCAGGTGGCAGCAGTTAGAGGCCAAGGCAGATGAGCTAATGTATCCCAGCAGGAAGAGGGATTAAATCTTCCCTTGAGAAGTGATTTACCATCAAGAATAACATGAAAGCTGTTGCTGTAGTGGGAAGCCAATTAGAAATCTGTTTGGTGATGATTGACTTAACTCCAGCATAAAGATTTGAATCTTGACAAGAGCAGTCCAGCATTTCCCTATGGAGCCTCTCAAGTTGAAGATATGGGGAATATTATTTTAACACTAATATCTGAACCATACAGTAAGTGATTGCAATGAATGAATTTTTCTGTATTGTTTACTGTGTTTTTTCCTGCCTCTTTTATGCTGAGGGAAAAGAAAATAACTTGTGCTGTATTTCCTAGATCACAGGTTTTCAGATCCAGAAAGAGTGAATTACAAATTTGAAAGTGGGCCTTGGTAAGTACCTTTTCCCTCTTCTTGCTGCACCCCTCCTTTTTCTTTTTCTCCCCCAAGACACTGCTTACATAAACTGTACCTCCTTGTATTCCTAATTTACAAATAGCTGTTCCCATTATTTTTATTTATCTTGCCACTGCTTGTGGCAATAAATTAGATGCTTTAAGTGGAAAAGGGAACAGATATTTTATGATTGGATACAAGCCCTTTTTTTTTTTTTTTTTCCTGGCTTCAGTGTTGCCTTTAAGATCCTGGTAGTTCTGGGTTCTGCCAATAAGTACTTATAACGGGTGTTAAGTGTGCTGTGCTATTAACAAAGAACAGAAGCATTTTGCAGAAGTTACCCTATTGGTACTAACACACTTCCTGCAATTTGTTTCACAATTCCCTAATACACATAATGAGGTTGTTTGGTTGTTTGGTTGTTTTTTTTAATAGGGAAGAAACATTTCTTTAATAGAAAGACACTGTGCTACTAGTAAATTGCTTAGGCTATGATGATCGTTGTCTCCCCAGATATGTTTTAAACAGAAAGCTTTATCTGCTTTTGATGACTGTTTTGTTGTTGGGTTTTTTAAATGGTAGAATCACAGAATGTCTAGACTTGGAAGGGACCTCAAAGATCATCTGGGCAGGGACGCCTCCCACCAGACCAGGTTGCTCAAAGCCCCATCCAGCCTGGCCTTGAACCCCTCCAGGGATGGGGCAAATGTAATCATGCATTTATTTGTGTGACTACAGATTTTTTTATTTATTTTTTTTCTTGGGTCCTCCTGCCACAGCACCACAAGAGACTGGTGTTAAAGTGACCTCATTTAGATTCCCACCTTGCATGAATATTTACTTCTCCCTTCCTGGTTAGGGAACTGTTGTAATGGTAAATGCTGCTCGCTCTTCTGAGCCAAAAGAAGCAAGAAAAGAATGCACCAGTATTGGCAGAAAGTATCCAGTGAGATCAGTTCATGGGTTATTTTTTAACATTGCTCTAAGCCTTTTCACCAGCAAAATCCTGGGATGAGGTGGAAGATTCCCATCTCATTTGTGATAGTGAGAAGTTCAGAATTAGCAGGTGGGGTGAACAGTTTGGGGCAGACACCTACAGAAAAGTCGTCTGAGCAATTAAATCTGAGTGAGAAACATGAGCTTGCTGCAACAGGAGGTACCACAGGAGGTACCACAGCCCTTTCCTACGAGGGAGCCATTCCCATGTGGCCTGTAGCTGTATTAGTCTCTAGCAGCACAGAGATGGCCCAAACAAGACAAGTGATGTTAAATCTTTGGGCAGGAGTCCTCTGCTGAGTATAACCTTGAGCAGATTTTGGTCTTGAGTTGTGACTGCCTCTTTCACAGTGTCACAGTACAAATAATAAGCACTGACCTCAGTTACATCTGACTGCTCTGCTTCAACATCCACTCAGGGAAGGATAGAAGAGCAAGGTTAGTTTTATACTAGTTCAGGTAATGGAGAAGCACAAACCATCGGTGTGTCAGGGGTGGAGAATAAGATGGAAATGTTGAAAGAGATGAGAGTTCAAGGAGCAAATGTGGAGAAGCAGGAAAGGGGAGCTGGGAAAGGGGCAGCTTAAGAGAGCAGATGTTCCTGAAGAGAGGCACGTGCAGTGGGTTGGGATGGTGGTGGCATCTAGCCCTCGCTGCCCTGACAGTGCCATCCTGTGGACACAGAGCAGGGACAGGAGCCTGTCCCTGGAGCAGAGGTGACAAGCAGGGAGGGTGTTGTGTGGTAGATACTACAGGCAGATGCCTCTGCATTAATGCCTCTTTCTGTGCCTGCAGCAGCAAGATGGAACTTGTGGACGACAACGCTGTTATCCGAGCAAGAGGGTTGCCGTGGCAGTCGTCTGACCAGGACATAGCAAGATTTTTCAAAGGCCTAAATATTGCCAAGTCAGTAGCTTAGAATTTACTTCTACATTTTGTAGCATTTTGTCGGCGTCAGTCATGGAGTTCTATCTCTCTTTTGATTTAAATCCTGCAGGGGAGGTGCTGCACTCTGTCTCAATGCCCAGGGTAGGAGGAACGGGGAAGCTCTTGTGAGGTTTGTAAGTGAAGAGCATAGAGATCTAGCACTACAAAGGCACAAGCATCACATGGGGAATCGCTACATTGAGGTGTGTGACGTTGGCTTTGCAATATCTTCTCCACAGGAGTGCAAATAGCACACCAATCACACGTTCTTTTTCTTTCCTTAGGTATACAAGGCAACAGGTGAAGACTTCCTTAAAATTGCAGGAGGTAATTTTTAGGGAGTGAGAAGGGAGGGTTTGTTCCATCAACATCTGTAACTTTTGGCTGTAAATTGCTCCTGTTGTGGATGTGGCCTTTCCCTTCCTTTATTTGAACAAGTAGTTGGCTGTTGTGTTGCTGCCTGTGTACTCTGCTAGTGGCGGTCCAAGATGTTCCATGATTTATTTGTCTTTGTCTTCCACATTGCCATTTTCAAGCAGCCTGTCAAATAAGGATTTGATCAGGCAAGGTAATCTTGCTTATCGCTGTAATTTGTTAAGTTGCCTTCTTAACTCGAGGGACCTAAATGTTATTGATTGCTGAAAAACAAAAACAGAGTAGTTTTTCAAAACAATATGACTGCTGTTGCTGTGGAGACTTGCACGGAAAAGCAAACAGGTATCACAGTGTAAATAACAAGGAATTTACGGAACTGATTTTCTTCAAATCAAAATCTTTGCCTCAAACTGAAGGGGGAATTTGGAGGGAGTGCTTATTTAGGGGAAATTCTGAAATATTTGCAGCCTTGAATTGAAAGGCTGCAAAACTTTCTTCACAAATTCTCCCATGGTCTCTTTTCCTTTCCTTTGACTGCAAGCACACAGAATTTGAGTTAAGATCCAATAAGCTGTTATATATCTACCATACTATCTTAAGGTCCTTGTGGGTTCCTGATGGAGATTTGGTCTGGGGATTATAAATGACTAACCTAGGTGTCTGGGGGTTGATGTTTTAGAATAGGAGAGGCTACTAAGCTGTCAAATAAGTAGCAAATTGATAGGCTTAGTAAGAGTTATACCATTCAAATAAAGACATTGCACACTGACACTGGGGGAAAAATGGTGTGTGCCTGGCACCACCAAACTTCACAGAATGAGCTAGCTGTAAATGAAAGGACCATATCAAGATGTGAAGTTGGTTAGCAGCTAGCTTTGCTTAGAGTAATAAGTATGAATATGACTATCAGATTTCTACTCTCTAGTTTCAGAGATGCTGAAAGTAGAATTGGCAGACTGACAGTTTTATCTGGACAGGATGAAATTCTTGAGCTGTTTTCAACATGGCCTTACCACTTTGTTTCCCAGCACAGTAATCTGGGTACTTGGTTACTATATATTACTGCTTTAGAGCATATCAAAGGCATTCATACCTCAGAAAGGCAAGGTGCATGGTAGCACAGATACTACTCACACAAGAGACTCACAAACTGCTTTCCTTGGGCTTTGAACACTACAAGTACTTTGTTTTCCCTTTAAATAGGGATGAATCTCTTCCAAAATGATGGAATAACATTGTTAGACTTTAATAAGAAGTGCTCTATACCGTATTTCCAGTTTATCAAAGTAGGACATCTTTTGCTGACTTTGGAGGCGAATGTTGTTCTACTTGCTCAAAAAACACCTGTGGGGAGGAGGAGGAGGTAGCTGTGACACACTTGTGATTTTACGTGGCTGCCTAGACTTAAGTGCTTCTGTCTCTCTTTTCATTAAAGGCACCTCCAATGAAGTTGCACAGTTCTTGTCAAAAGAAAACCAAGTGATTGTCAGGATGCGAGGTCTTCCTTTCAACGTAACAACAGAAGAAGTGCTGACGTTCTTTGGCCAGCACTGCCCTGTAACAGGAGGAAAGGAGGGAGTCCTCTTTGTCACGTACCCTGACAGCAGGCCAACAGGGGATGCCTTTGTGTTGTTTGCGTGTGAGGAATATGCACAAAATGCACTGAAAAAGCATAAGGAGTTGCTGGGAAAAAGGTACATTGAACTCTTCAGGAGCACTGCAGCTGAAGTTCAGCAGGTGGGTGAAATGCTTACAAACAGTGACATCTTGTAATCCAAACTCCTACCTTGGAATGCAGAACTGGAAGCAAATGCTGTTTGACCATGACTTGAAAGCTTATTTTCTCCAACTCTTGACTGTCAATGGAAAGAGTACTGTGTGAATTTCCATGAGGTTTTTCTCTTTCTAAACGTAAGATCTTATGGTATATGGATGTTCTCAATCATACATAAAAACCTTTTGGGTTTTGGTTTGTATTTAGTTGCTGACAGAGAAAAACTGAACCTTTTGGTGTAGTTGTTGTCTTCAGAGCAATATATCTCAAGAGTCTTATGAATTGTCTCTGAGGGTGAGTCTTGGCTTCTGTCTACCAGCACTGGCTATCTAGCAGAGAGTGGCAAGACTCTGAAACTGGGCCTGAAGAGTGTGCCCTCTTGCATTAACATAAATTGATGGACTGTTAATTGCAGTTATGCTGTCAGGAAAAGGAAGTAGGGCTGAAAGGATTGTGTATGTATGTAGCCAAAGATTTGTAGAGCTCCAGTTGGCATCATTAACTTCTGAATTTGTTTCTAAATGGATTTGTCTATGATACAAATTACGGCCAACCAATAACAGTGTCATTGTAACCAAGCAGTGGTGCAGCTCTGAGCCCCCAGATATGTTGAGACTATCTAAGGGTGACACTAATGATGAGAGGGCATAGCTGCAACACTCACTCTTGTCACTGTATTTTTCTGAAGTGCTCTCTCAAGTTTCTTTGTTTAGCAAAACCTTCTGATATCTATATAAATGTAAATGAATCTGAATTTTGATCAGAGAATGTTGAAGGGTAGTGATTGAGTATTCAGTGAACTCTTGACCAGGCAAGGGGTTTACTGTTAAAA
>BJBW01006330.1:48822-130239 GCA_004320125.1 Scolopax mira | reverse complement strand
GGTCTAGTTGGGGGTGTCCCTGCTGACTGTGGGGGGGTCAGACTAGATGACTTTTGAAGGTCTCTTCTGGCCAGGATGATTCTATGATTCTAATCAACAGGCCTTGGTTTTCCATGGCCATCACACACATTGCAGGGATACACAGCACTAGACAAAGAATAAACAGAGGGCTTCCTGGCACACTGGAGAAGCCACTCCTGGGATCTAGTATATAAAGACACTTCTTGTCAAAGCCAGAGGCAAATTGTGAGAGTAAGGCATCCCACTGAACTGCAAGGAAACTTTAAAAGAGAAACCTCAGCCTGTAGAACTTTATTTAAATCCTCCTCCTACTCAGGAGCAATTAAAACAAAAAAAAGGTGCCAATGCAGGACTGGGGACAGAATTCTCTTTGTCTCTTTTCCTACCTCTTTGGTATAACCAGATGCATATGACATTTGCCTTTTTTTTTTTTTAATTTACCAAATGGTGTGTCATTGTATTTACTTTACATAGCTGCCTGTTGAATTATATGTATGAGTTATGCAAAGTGCTTTAGCTTATCCTTCCACTTTACGTGCTCACAAGTGGTTGAAGGGTCACACCCTCCCACCTCACAGAAGCCAAGCACTGGAGAATAATAAGAAATTCATGAGGCGACTTTGTTTCATAGAATAAAACACTGGCAAATAACAGAATAAAATGCTTCTAGATCATCTGAATACACACTTGTGCATACGCTCCAATAATTCTACATAATTCTCAGACAGTATTTTTTTGATAATTTGAAATCCCACAATTTACAGGATTTATCATGAAAGCACTCTGTAGATAATATATACCACTTGGCAAGTAGCCTCTCCCCTGTACAGCTGGAGAAACCAAGGGACAGGATTACCTGATTTCACAGAAATCATCTGCTAATTAAGCCACAACTAGGCTCCCATGTCTCTATCAGTAACAGTAGAGCCCAGTATTCCATCAGACACTGGTGTGCTCTGGGCCTTGCAGTAAGAGCTGAGTCTGCATGAAAACTAAAAAACAACAAAAAGCTGTCCATCATAGTAAAGGAAAAATGAAAAATAACTAAGCTTTCCATGTGACAGTATCAAAGGAGTTCACAGCTCTAACATGGTTAACAACCAAACCAAACTATTGCCCCTTAGGTCTTAAACAGTAGTTTTAAATTTGCTACTTCTGTTTCCAACTCCCTTTGCTACATTTAAACAAACAAACAAAAAAAATCTTAAAACAGCAGCTGGGCATTTTAGAGTTATACGTTATTATTCCATGTGGTACAGCCTGAGAAATTCAAATGAAGCAAGCTTTATTCTTGCAAGTTAAGAAATCAGAAGACTGAAATGGATAAACATGCTGCTGACCTTGTTCAAGCCTTCTAAGAGAGCCTTACCGATGAGATAGTCAGCCATAAAAAAGGTCTCTTGGAAAACATGATGCTACTACTATTTCAGAGCACCCAGATTCACAATTGTAGAAGTAACCCTTCTGCTTTAATGAATTTCTGGTTTAGCCCATCACAAATCTTACCACATTTCTAAGTGGTCAGGTAACCAAGGAAGACAAAACCAGAAATTAAAGACCAAAATGTTTATGTACCTGATAAACACAGCAATACTTTATCTTAGTTAAAAAGCATGGAGAATGTTCATTTTACATTCAGGTATGTCTAGACTCCTCTGTTTCTACATGGACTATTCTATTAATTTCACATTTAATTTGAAATGTGAAATTAGGTTACAGCAACCTAAACTTGCCATGAGTGTATTAATCAGTGTAAGAGCATAGTATCTATGACTTGGTCTAAAAGTTTACATTAAAAAATAGGATAAAGTGCTGCCTTATTTAATCACAAGAAAAATGCAAAGCTCATTACCTCCTGAGTTTACTCCACATACATATATCGCAGCACCGTGTTTTGCACTAAGTATGAAATTGCCTTTTTAACCTGTATCACAATGTGCATTTTGAGATTTCCTCCAGTGTGTTTGCTTTCAACATCTTCTGCACAACAAACCATGTGGGCATATTTTCATTTGGGCTTTAATTCACATGTTAAAAAACAGCTTAGGCTCAAAAGCCGGGGCGGGGGGGGTGGAGCAATTCTCCCCTTTTCCATTTTACTTCAAAAAAAAATTTAATTCCAACCCATCAAAAAGTGAGAAAATGAAAATTTATTTCAAAAAAATCAGGTGAAGGCTGATATTTTCAAAAGTATTTATATATCTAGAGATATGGAGTAGCATATACGTAGGCTTTTTAAAGATCTTTAATGTAAAAGAATTCATGAAAGTTAAATCAACTGCACCTTTTGCCACTTAGATACTTTCAAAAAACCTGTCCTTACTGCATTAATCGCTTAATAAATGTGCATTATTATACCTTATTCTCACAATTAATGAGGACTAATTTCAGTTAAAATATTTTTACTTCAGATGAACAGGTTTAATCACTATGTAACACTGTAAGCATGAAAAGTTATTCAGAAAGAATAAATAAAAAGAGGAAAACAATGAATTCTACTCCTCTGTAACATTTACATTCACTTTTATTTGCAACGAGTGTAAGTGATCAGATCTTGTCTGATCAGGTATTGCATTGACTTAAGCTTTATATAAGGACGAGAGTTGTATTTCTCTTTATGTAATGAAAAAAAAAAATCTAGTAATAACCAGTAAAATTATTCACAACAGCGTCAAATCCAAGTAATTGTGAAGTCACGACTGTTAATTTCCAAAAATAAGCTTTTCATTATTCACTGAATGCCAATTACATGCCAAGAATTTTTAAATAAGTACCAATATTGCAAACAGAGAAAACAAGTGGTTTTTTTTTGTTTAACGAATAATGATTCAGGCACTTTCTTACAGGAGAGCACCCACACAATTTATCACCACTTTCATCTGTCATCCCACACACTTGGCTTTTGCTCATATCAACATTTTTCAAAATGAATTATTTTCACTCTTTATGGTATCAGTTTTGCAATCATTAGAGCTTAGCAAAAAAAATGATAGAAGCATTAGGTTGTTGAAATAGGAATGCTGTGCCATTCGTAAAAATGTGAATTTTTGAACTCAAAAGTCTCTTACAACTTATATTCTGCCTGAAAACCTTTCAGCAGAAGTTATTATGCCATCAGTTTTGTAAGATAATGAATAACCAATGCAGAAATTCATTAAGTTAGCAGCAAGAGAAGATAATTATTTTCAAGTCATCCTCTGATTATCAGATAGTCTGGTAAGTAGAAAGCAAAGAGAACGGCATACAGAAAGCCATGACATCTCTCAGTCATCACTTCCCCCCTTGATGATTTGAAGTGATGAGATTTTATCACTACAGTGGTAGATAGTATCCTGCAAGAGAAAATACTCAGAACAACCTTCCAAAAGTAATGTTGCCTCTTGCTTCACTGCTACTATTTAGATGTCCTACCTAACTTAACAGGATGCCAAAACAGTGTTCTTTATCAAATACTGACATGCTGCATGGCAATAATTAATATAAAAGCTTTCTTAGAAGATTACTTTTTTTTTTTTTAAGCTGTCATTTTAACACAATAACAGCTACTAGAAAGATTTTAATATTATCACATTTTGATATCTCAACTTGCCAGGGTGTGAAGAAAATGCTGCATCTCTACTTCCACTAGAAAGCCCAGAGAGATATCAGATTTAAACAACGTTATCTACTTCATGAGATGATTGCTCATCTGTAGTAGAAGCCAGAAGAATGAAGAGTTCAAGGCAAAGAGTCCCCCATTGTCAAAACTGAGATCCACCAGTGAGTTTGAAAACCAACGGCCATAAGCTTATCTTATGTGGAAAGAAAAAGCCAGAAACTGTCAGTGAACACTGATTTACATATTATTCAAATATAAATTTCTATACCTACACCCTCTAAAAAATAGAATGTTAAAATGTTGCATGAAAATGGAAAAATATCCAAACAAAACCCCATACTGTTATATCAGATTTCTAGATGGAAGAGAAATATCAAAAATACTGGTTCCAAACCCAATATTTGCTGGGGATACCAACAATGTTAAATATCAGTGTCAGCAAAAATGTTAATGTTCACGATACACAGGAAAACAGGATTCGGTAACATTCAAACAAAATTATCCTCCACATATATAAATATCTATTCAGAATCACATCTTAGGATGTGATTAGGATGTGGCTTTCCACATGATTCCAGGGACAGTAGATCTGATCCTTGTCACTTCACCGAGTCTCTGCTGAAAGCTGCCCTACCAAAGGGACTAAATAAAGCAAGTCTCGTTCGCTTGATTACTTCTTATATTAACATGAAAATAGTCACAGATCCTGACACTTATGTTACTTTGCTGGTATAAAAGTATTAGGAAAGTAACTATAATATATTGCTTCCCTAATCCTAATCCCCTAATCATTTCATTATCCTCTCATATAGTCCTTTAATGTGAAAACTGTGATCCTATTGCTATCCCACAGAGGCCAAGAGAAGATTGAGGAAGGACAGGCATATGCAAGGGAGATAAATTGTACCAGGTCACTCACATAAACAGTAATAATTGTAGAAAAAAAGATGAAAACCTTCTGTGATACGTGTATGGTATGGATGTCAGATTTTGTCAGATTTTTTTTTATCCCATGAAAAAGTTGGCAAGTCTGCTGGAGAGTGGGTGTTCTGTAGAATGAATCAAAAGGTGTCTAGAAATGGCAATACAGAAATCTAGCAAAAAAACCCTTTACTTTTCTAAAACATGCTAAAACTAGAAGAAAGGAAACTATGCCCAAGTGAAACTGTAGTAGGTGTCACACTCTTCATTCCAAAACAATAAACTTTCATTCATATACTGCCAGGAGAAAAATTCTCCTCAATGTTACGTATCAGCTGTTATAGTGGGACATCAATGCTTTTTTCCTTCTAGTTTTGAAATAGCTTTGATATTATCACTCAAGACATGAGGTATCACACCTCCCTGCACCCTGTAGCCACCACTAAGGGCTGAGATACTCACTGGTATTCTCTGCAACCTCTTTCACCACAGAAAAGTGACTAACAATATAAAGTTTGTCAGGAGCCCCTATGCTTGGAGGAAGATCAAGAAACGTAATCAAGCATTAATTTCAACAGAGTCCACCTCTTGGGAGGAAGGAATCTGTATGGTTTTCAGGCCACTCAAACCAAGCCTGGGCAGAATGATTTAGTCAGGATCCATGTAACAGGAGTTACAGTAGCAAAAGGCTCAGACATTGCTAATTCACTTAAAGCAGCAGCAAGATGACTGCTCCAGTGGGTAATTAGCACTGACATTGCCCATGGCACCACAGTCTATGGCTAGGAGATTCTACAATTAGTGGGTTGTTTGGTTTTTTCTTTCTTTTTAGTTTCTACATAAGAATAGCTTATGATTTTGCAAACAGAGGATTAGTTTAATTGTCAGCCACCAGGTTGTACCCAAATTTGAACTGACTGACATAATGCTTGAGGTTTGTGTGCACACCGTGGAACTTCAACATGTTACATGGCCAAATACACTATACACAAGTAATCTATTCATTAGATAAATTTCCAGGGGAACATCAAGCTCTCGTTTCTTTTTCTCTCTCCTAGCATTTCCTGGAAAAGGCTGTTTCTCTTCATGAGTACACTACTTTACCACTCCGCACTTCTATAAATAATTCCATGAACATGATTAGATAAGTCCTCCTTTTGCAGGATGACCCTCCTGCACAGTCTATAGAGCTTCTCACTGTCCCACCCACAGACCCCTGCTTTGCTGTCTGGATCTCTGACCGGCACACAAAGCCACATTTCTCTGGTGAAGTAGCAAATGGGATTCCCTGCAGAGCTTTCATGGCTGTCGAACCGCCTGGAAGAGTTTAATACCAAACGAGCCAACACTGTCCCTCTCCCTCAGGGAACATCAGCCTTAGAGACAAATAAAGAGCAAAGATTGCAGAAATGGGGAGCATTAAGTAAGCAGAATGAATCCTCGTGTTCTCAGTACTACAGGGGGAGAAAGATGAAATAGCATGTGAGAATGTGCTACTATCACTTATGGGGTATGAAAGCAGTATCATCACTTTTGGTCAATGATCTGAGAAGTGTAGAAACACAATTTGGTCTTCTTCTGGGCAAAAAGAATATAAACAACATATGTTTAAGTGTACAAGGTCAGCTTGACCTTTCTAATAGATTACCATTTGTCAAGCAGTGTTAATAAATCCTCCCTTGAAGTATTTTACTGAGATAAAGCTAGAAGGAAACTAATTTTCTCCAAGTTTTCAAAAAGCACAATAATAAACTTCCTGACCAGTTCTTGCCATGTGTCAGAAAATTCATATTTTTAATAAGTCTTCAAGAATGACAGGTAAATATTTACAATCATTTAAGCACTATTTGCCAGTAAAAAGCCCCAGGTTTAGGTGTTTCATAACTAAAAATAAACACTTAAATGAAAATTTAGTAATCATTACAAGAGGTTTTTTCTAGGGATTTACGTATCCTCAGAATTTGCATTGCTGGAACAAAGGAATAATGATCATCCTGTTATATTTAGGCAGCTAATCCCAACTGACCAGGAGTAAACACTACAAATTTAATAGAGGACATTAATAAAGCAGTTTAAAAGAGATTCTGTAACTGTTATGTGTAAGAGAGTCATAAACAATTGTTAGTCTTCAAGAACATCTATCCAGTTGAATCATTTACCAGAACGATTATTAGCCTGTCCTAAACCATACATATAATGCAGACAATTACTTTATCATCTTTTCCTTTAATTAGAATTGTATTTTTCCCTAACTTTCATTCTTGACCTACTGAACAATGAGAGCACTGCCATGATTCCCTACATGACCAAATGTTTAAAAGAAAATAAAAATTCTTGCTTGAATTTTAAGTCTTTTCTTTAAGTCCAGTTACTTTCTACATGCTTCTCTTCTTTTGTTCTTCCAGAGTACTGTGAAACTACAATTTTGCTCATGTAAATCTTAATACCAGCAAACAATTTAGCTCTGCTTTTTACTTCTCTTACAAAAACATACACTGCACTTGAAATATGACAATAGCAGGTAGGACTAACAATGTTCAACACCGACTATCAGGCAGTTCTTCTGAATAGAAGATCAGAAAAGAGTACATTACATGCAATTACAAAAAAATTGCGTCAGCTTTTCTTCTCCATGTTTTTTTCTGCTTTACTTAAGTTAAAACCAGATACATTTTGATATTATGCTGAGTAATCCATAGTACCATGATGGTTTGCTTTATAAAGAAAAAAGAAATCCTATAAAAATTGCAGGATGAAGAGCTTTTTTAAAACCTAACACATCTAACAAGGAAATCAAATCAAATTCAGAGCACCAAAGCCAACAAATCAGTCACTCATTTTAGGCAAAGGTTTATAAACGTGGTTGCCTGTGATAGCAGGGGGCTGAGTTCAACAACCTCTAGAGAATCCTGACAGTCTCATTCCGTTTTGGGCAACTTCTTGACAGACACAGCAGGTATGGAATGCAAAAACAACCTCACCAAACAACACCCCCCAAACAAAGCAGTAGATTTCTCTACATTCTCCTGCCAAGAAAAAAAAAAAATGAAGTCTGCTTGTATATGCATGGATGCTATTTGCATCTCTTCCACATTTTAACAAATTCCACACTGATCATGACCTGTACAGTGTATGTATACAAAGTGGAGGAAAAATACTTTCCACAAAAAAAAGTCTCCAAGAGAATTCTGACATGTATTGTAAACTCTGAATAATTCTAGCTCTTCCTAAAGCAACAATGTTACTAAGCATCTAAACAGTCCTCCTTAATATAATTGCATAAATTAGCAATTCAATCTCACATTTGCTGTCTAGTTGTTCACATTAACCTTTAGACCTTTCAATGAAGGAATGAGTATTTCAGTACTATTAGAGCACCAATACTGTATTTCAGCATTAAAGATTCAAGAAGATTACAACTACTCTCTGATTAAGGCTCAACTTTTAACTTCGGGAATAATTTAGCCTTTATTTAAAATTAAATCTGAGATGTATTCACCTCTCATTTGTACGGTTTTACTCTGTCAGCAGGTTCCAGGATGGATTAGTTTAATTAGCAGAGAAATTAAAGTGTCTTGGGACTCTCGAGTTTAAGATACTCTACAATGTATGACTTCAATGTTTACTATCAGAGTATCAAACTCAATCATTCAGGATAGTTTTGTCTTGCCTAAAGCTCTCCTGTAATAATATACCAAACCCACTAACATTGTCAATTTTTAAGAGTTATGAAGTTCTCATTATACATACAATTCTTATATCTAAATGTATAAATATATTCTTATATCTATACACATAAATACCCTTAATCATGCTGCATGGATCCAAACTGCATGGATATAAGGACATTTTGCACATAAGATTAAATATGTATTTATCTCATATATTTATATACTACATATATATTATCAACAGTGCCCCACCATATCAAAGAACATGTCAGATAGTATACACAAGTTACAAACTGAATGGACTTGAACTGAAAACTAGAGAGAAAAAACTGACAGGTTGGCATTTCACAAAGACATTTTTCAAATCAGAACCACAATGACTTTCTAGACCAGATAAATGTTAAAATTAAATATTTGAAGAAAAAAGTAACCCATGCAACGCAATCCACACTGCACCTTGAGTGAAAAAAAAAATATAATATCTTCTCATCTACACATAATATTTTGTGCATGTGATACTGTTCAAAAACTTTTGAAATAATTTGCTAGAAATAACAGCTACTTATTAAAGCATTTAGAACTGGTTAAGATAGAAAGCAAACGAACAAAAAGTATGATCTGTGTATCCAGAAGAAGTGAACAAATCCTACAACTTTAAATAACAGTTGCACAAGCAAGGAGCTAGAACAACACAAAGAGGGGACACCCCTCACCCCTGTATTTCTGTATTCTAGCCAGAGATAAAATTCTGAGTGACATGGAAAATTAGGAGATGTGCTCCAGCAGAAAGAAGCTGTCACTTTTTCAATTCACTGCAAAGCAAATCTTTGCCATAATTATTATGTACATAAAAGTCCCAGGAAGCTTTTCTGGACAGAATCATTACTAACGTTGCTTAAATAGTCTGTGATCACCAGCAGAACTCTTTCCTAAACTACTCTCAATGAGCTGCCCATTGGTTTCTACAATGAATTAAGAAATAATTCCCATTATTAAAAAAAAAAAGCATAAGAAGTATGAGAAATAAGACAGCGATGAAGATATTTTTAATGTAATTCCTTTAGTCATTCAAAACCTTTTCAGAAACATTAAATTCTTAAAAGGAAATCATACCTGATACTCTTCTGTTGTATCGATTAACAACTGGAGCTGCAAAAGAAACAAATAAAAATTACAAATGCTGTTTATTATTACAAATTCAAAGTTATCATCTTGAATAATCATGACATTTTTACTACATAAATCCAATAAAAATATCTTTTTTAAAAAAAAAAAAAGCTTCAATATAACATTTCATCCACTTACTTGCCAGACCATAAATGTTTATTCAAAGTTACAATTCAATATTCCAAAAGGTCATTACATGTTAAGATGGAAAGTAAGCAGTTCTGGGGTTTTTTAATCCAGTTCTTCAAAAAATATACTTCTACAGAGGTTACCCAATTTTAACCTATCATCAATTTCCAGCCCATTTTACTTAGCATTCTTACACAACACTCAAGCACTTTAAGTTAGGTATAGCCACTTAACATGGATCAAAAGCTGATGGAATTTAGTAGCTAAACCATTCTGTACTCCTACACAACACAAGCCGTGGAACTGTTTGGGAAGTGCTCCAGTGCTGACCCCACTCATCTATCCTTGACCAAGGCTATCTTCCATAAGGGCACAGATTTAAATTGAAAAAATCTGAGATGGAGAATCCAGTGTTTCATTGCTTCTTTGCTCATGCTCTTCAGTATACAAGGCATTTAAACTTGATATCTAATTTGAAATTAAATTCCTTACTTTCACTATTCACATACATTTTAACATTAAACTACGTTTAGCAAACAGTATTCTTTTCTCCTTTCACTGTATTCAAGTTACTGTCTTTGTGAGTTGCTTCAGTCTCAAGACAAAAAAAGATTCAATCTGTTAAACTTCACGCAGAGCAAAACCAAAACACGATGCTCCCCTTCACCACAATCAAAGTAATTTTATTCTGAATGCTTCATGCTTTCTCATTCCTCTTCCCCTCAACTGATAATTGCATTTTCCCTGATACAAACAGTGACCTTTCTATTCCATTCTTTAAACATTTAAGAATTAGATGAGCCTTTATACCACATCAAAGCATGCACTTCACAGAGCCAGATTCATTAAACACAAACTACCAAAATCTTAATGATCCCATCATTTCTAAGTTAGAAACTTTTGAGTATCTCAGCACCATCAGAATATCAAGAACAACACTTTCTTAAGAAATACAGAAAAATTCATCTTCCTTTGATTATTTACAACTACCTCATGTCTACATTAAAACACTGAACTGAGAATAATAACAGGAAAAAAAAAAATCAAAGTTATTATAATTGCAAGAGTGCACAAAGGAAATCAGAAGAAAGAAGAGGTTAGAGGGAAAAACAATCAGGCTAACTCCAAAGAGTTTTCAGCCAAATCTATCAACAAGGAAACAATATTCTCCTAGGAGAATAGGAAAATCCTCTTTTTATGTCCTAGAAGCCAAGGATGAAAAGCAAGATTATTTTTAATTTTACAATTTAGATTGAGACCTAAATTTCTATAACACAGCACAATCATTATAAAAATAACATTGATGCAGCATTTCATGCATTATGCTTAAAAAGGTTTGTTCAAAAATGGGAAATCATGAAACTCTCTTTTTAAACCTTTAAGGAGTTTTTGACAGCAGCAACCCACCCTGCAAATACGGACAGCATTATATTTCACTTGTCAAAGGACAGCACGGAAGCAAGATGTTTATATCACCTTAAAAGGAGCCAGGCTTTTGGAACAGAGATGTGATCTGGTTCATTAAACAAACAACAAACTCAGGCAACTCCCTGAACTGAAAATGTTCATACACACTTTGCCCTGTTTTTAACTGATCCACATGAGCCTGCCTGTGGCCACCAATGGTGACAGAATACTGCTCTAGACATTAGTTGTCCTGCAACAGTGCATTCATTCTTACCTCTGGTTTATTCAGCTAGTTTACTGAGTACCTACTGAGTGTTGGAAATATAAGTTGGATCTTAAGAAACAACAAAGCTCACAACTACTTAGAGACACAGACAAATGCCAACCTGTTATAAGATATTGAAGAATAAGGTGACAAAAAACAATTAGCTCGATTCCTGCTACAAAGTGATCTAGTACAAGAGAAATACTAAATTCAAAACAATTTCATAAGTTTGCAGTAAAAGCATCTCATCTAGGTCATAACAGTTTCAATTAAATGATTAACTAGTCTCATATATAGATTCAAGTACTTTTAATCAACACCATTAGTAAATACATGATTTTATATCAGGCTCTGTCTTGCACATGCAGACTTCTTTCTCCACCTTTTGATTACTGCACCCATTTCTTACTCATGTTTAAGAATAACATTTTAACATCTTTGAAGAAAACTAATAGTACAGAAAAATCTTACATACTTTGGGTACCATAGGAAAAAAAAGAACCACTTTTCAAAGACTACGGCTCCTTTTAGAATCTTGATTATTTTATCCAATAGCAGGGTTCAGTGTCATCAAAACAGCATCAAGTTTTCCAGTGTGTTAAAAATGAGAGGAAAAAAACATAACCTTTTAAGGACAGTTAAGAGAGCACTATTATTCTGCCTCCACAAAGCTTTTAATAGTGATAAGTGATAGTTTGCTTTTCTTACACCAGTGACAGTTTTAACATGTATAAAATTTCAGGTTCACTTTTATATGTTGTCAGAAGATGACTATTTTTATGCTAAAGAGATAAAATCTGACATTTCCTACTACAGAAGATTAGCGTTTTCTTTTGTTCTGGCTTACCAATGAAAAACTCTCTTTGTTTATGACTGTTTTCAATATTGCACAGACAGTATAGCCACTCCTATGGCATCCCTGTGTTTTATCATTAACAGTACCTGGAGAAAGTCTGGTATCAGGGACTGCTGAGAGAACAACTCAGGAAGGTCCCAACATACACCTAGATTAGTCTGTGGACAGATTCCAAAGAAATTAAATGGGGCGTAAGGGAATAATACATCTGTGGTTAATCCAGCCTATTTCCTATACTGAACACTAAAGGGCATCTAATTTAAAGCAATAGTGATAGATACACTAACAATAACCTCTTACACCAGCAGAGCCATTAGAGCATACCTCTCCCTCCACTGTAACTTCAAAATTAATCAAGAACATAAATCTTGTACCACCCAGGAGAGCTGGCATCTTCATCAATATAAAAAAATTGCTGCTTTGAAACAAGAAACAATCCAATTTTTTTTTGTATCCACATTTAGAATTCTCTTCCTGCACACCAGTGGGCTGTGTCTCAGGTCAGTTGAGCATTAATTGCAGAAATCATAATGAGATTAAAAGATTTTGCTGTGAGATGATTGTGTTGCAAACTCTCCATTATATCAAAACCTCAGGAGCAGCAATATTCAAGTTCAAAATGTCTCATACCTTTGGCACAGTCCCTGCTTTTACTTAGCTCAAGGGACACAAGACCCAGTAATTGGGTAAACACAATAGAAACTGAGGTAAATTAAACCATTGTACCAGAAGAGACCAAACCGGCCCAATTTCCTCCCTGGCAGCCAAAGGCAAGTGACACCGGCAGTGGAAAGGAAGATCAAGTTGGCAAGTTTTGCCAGAACTAACTTAAGACAGATCCTACTCCACTGTTAAGAGTCAGAAATGTCTGCAGAACACCTGTATGTTTTCCATGCTGTCCTGAGGCACAGCCCGAATTAAGCACTAGACAAGAACACTAAACAGGGGTTGTTCCAAAAAGTTACAGGTTTCTGGCTGCAGGGTTCTTTATTATTTACAATCACAATTTCTAGAACCAGTCAGTTCTCTATTTTAAATCAAATACTTTTCAATAAGCGGTTATCAACTTTATGTCAATATCACTTACCCTCACATATCATTTTCCTTTTCCTGCACTGGCAAAAAAAAAAAAAAAACCACACCAAAAAAACCCCACCACCACCAACAACAAAAAAACACAAAAAACAACCTAACAAAATAGTGGGCATTCATTCATATATATATACGAACACCAGACAGATACTCAAAGAAGAAATAATGCTATAAAATTCCAAGTTTCCAAGTTCAAAAACATTTTATACCACCTTCAATCAGCTAACTTGGCAAAAATTAGTCACACACATATTTGCTAATAAAAGACTGCACAACCTTTCTTCCTAAAAGTAAAGGTATGTGATTCCATTTATTTAATAAAAATTATTTGAATAATTTGCATAAATAAATCAGTACTGTACATTCTGTTCATTAAATTCACCTTGTATCAAACAGCACTACTGCCATGCAGCTACACTATCACTTATTAGTTTCTCCCTTCCATTTAATTTTCCCTTCCACTTAATTTAAGTAGGGACATAAACTTCAGAAACAGAGAGTGGCATGTGATAATGCTGGGAACAAGTGACCTCAAACATAGATTTGGTTTTTTTAATTATCATTTTAAATACTTTCCAAAAGTGAAAAAACAGGAATTTCTGCAATATTCTTCAGTATGCTTTGGCATGGAGATTTTCTTTGAAATATCTGATGCTGGATTTCAGCTCAGCATGCTTAACTTACAAGAATTCTAACTGTGGTTATAGGCCAGTGTTAAAACTCGGCCCCGTATGTGAAAAAGTATATAAAAGAAAAAGGACATAGATATTACTTTTACCCCTGCTTTCAAAATCAAACCAACAATTAAAATATTTAAGCCAAAGAAGTGACAGTAAAATCATTCTCCAACTTTACAAATCGGGTCTAAAAGAATGCTTTTCCTACAGTGCATGGGATCACTTCTTTGTCAGGGCACTGACAAGGGACTGGGAAAAAACCCCAGCAGGTTTTTAAGAAGTCACACTAGTGCCGTAATAGTATTTCTCTACGTGACTCATAAGCATCGTACAGTTACAGAAGACACTAAAGCTTAAATCCTTCTCCTAGCTATTCTATTGCTATCCTCTTCTTACACATACTAAGAACATTTAATTCCTTACAGAAAGCATAAATAAAATTCAAAAGATCATCTCAGGGTCACAGGAAAAATTCAGGGACAAACAACGAACCGGCATTCCAGGCATGAGCTCAGAGCACTAAATGTTACCACTCTGTACTGGATACCTTGAAAACTTTTTTTCTCTTCCTCCACAAGCACTTTGGTTTTCACTGGGACCTGTGAATACTCCCTAATTACAACTTGGGGGAAAAAATCCTTCCGTGCTGATTGCTTCTGATAGCGGATATGATTTATAGCAGCAGACCCATTAAAGCAAGCATGAAACAAAAATTTAAGATGGATCTTTCGTGTAGCACTCTCATCAACTCAACGATTCTCTGAAGGTTTCCTGATGAAAGATGGAAAAGTTTGGAATAGGTTGCATAAATTTGGTAGTATAGTACTTGGAGTGCATAGAGCACAGGCTTAAAATATCAGCTTTATTCAAACAAGTTAGTAGAAATCAGTGATTTCTAGAGTCCTTTCCCATCAAATCATGGCACAAAAATCATCCTATGAGAACTGAGGAAAAAAAAGAAAAACAATGTAAATTGTTTTTATTTAACAAGTCAATTAAGATTATCCAAACAACATGTGAGTTGACACTATAAGCTATTAAAGCTGAAATACCAGAAGCAGAGTGGAGTATAAATCTGAGGCGTGACTGTCTCTATGGAATGTTATATCAAGTTACGATAAGGAAGTGCTAGACTACAGCTGTCAAACTGTTTTTCTACACACCAAGATGTTAATGGACTTACATGAATATTAACCATTGCAACTGTCAGAAAATTTAAAGATTCAAGTATCAACTTCTTAGGATTTCTATTAATTAAAAAGTAATGCTATAGCAGAAACTGGACTTTCATCATCAGATATGTAATCCCACTTTAATAAATGCAAATCTAAACTTGTTTTTCAACAAGTAAGTAAAATAATGGTGTTGCCTATGACTATTACTAATATAATTGTTACATATTCATGATTTCTCTGCTTGATAAGTTGGGGGAGTGTGCGTGGGGGTACAAACTACTACAATTTTTTCAGAGGCAATTCTGGATCCTAACAGTGCACATGTCAGTGTTTCTTTCAGAAAAGCAAAATAGACAGAAATGGACAAGAGTTTTAAAGGTGCCAATTCTCTTTTTTTCCCTTCTATTTCCTTCCCCACAGAAGGGGATGGAAACTCAGAACCTGGTTAGAGACAGGCAGGAGAGACTCTGGTGGTGTCAATTGAAGCCTGCCAGATATTTGGAGGAAGACAAAAGGTCAGGAACACTAGGGAAGAAGCGAGTTATTTCAGAGGATGAACAGAGGGGAACCTGCAATGTTAAAAAAGGTAGAAAAATGGAAACCATGGTGCAGGATTGTCTGTGTACATACACACACTTTTCTGTAAGACTTAACATCCTTTAACCTTGAAAACAATAACAAAAATTACACTGATATTAAACACTGTTTTCCCCTCTGTTACGGGAAGAGTAATAGAGGCTTAGGCACCTTTTCATTCCCAATATTTAAGAATAGCTCTCATCAATAACAAGAGATAATAAAATATAAAAACAAAGTAGCAACTCATCCTGGTCTCCATTTTAATTGATTTATTTGCTTGGATTTAAAAACTACTGAAACAAAATAGAACAATGCTCTCTAGAAGCCTCACCTTAAAGGAGCCCCTGATCCTTGGTTTCAGAGATTTTAGAATCCCTCTGATAGAAAGAATGTAATAACTTTTTCCTTCTGAAGTAGCTAAGTCAACAAGCAAGGCATCTATGTCAGTTAGAAAGAAAGATGTTTTACCAAGTTATTAAGCTGTTGTGCTATTTTAGGTTGGCTCTTCTTTTTTTAAAGATGGAAGAAAAATTAATATGCTCTCTGGAATGGTCAGACTTTAAACAACTCATAAATTCAAGACAGACAAGTCTCTACTTGACTCTCAAAGAAATTTGGAGAAACCGCTGGTTATAATAGTACTTCTTGACTAAGACATTAAGAGTTGTTTGGGGGTTTTTTGTTTGTTTTTATAAATTAAAGACACTTTATTGAAATAGGGATACATTTTCCTACTCTCATTCCACAACTGGATTTGAACAGTCCTGCATGGTACTATTTCGATTATGTTTCTCAGCAGGTATTAACCCAGTACCAGAAAGGACCATGACCCTGTTATGCAATGAACCCTGCTCTCAGAATTTAGGAGTTAATACAGCCTGACTGAAGCCTAAATACAGGAGAATGAATACCTATCGAGCAGCACTCCGTATTATCTGACATTGCAACAGCATGACCCACACGGCCCTCTCCTATTTCTTGCTGACATGTTTCAGAGATCTAGCCAAACACAGCACTTTTTTTTGGTGTTGATTTTTTATGAGAGTAATCTACATTATGAAGATCAAAGAGTTAGCAATAAGGCATGCACTTGCTTTACAGACATAAAATTAGACAAATTCCCTGTGCTAAAGTACAATCTCAGCTGAAAGATATAACTGTATGCTGATATTAGAATGGAGGTTGTCAGGAACTGAAATGAAAGACTTAGGAATTCTTTCAGGATTAGAAAAACAAAATTATACACTGCACAGAAAAGGAAGGATGCTGCAAAGAACCAGGAGAGTTAAGAAGCA
This sequence comes from Scolopax mira, assembly GCA_004320125.1. NCBI lineage: Eukaryota > Metazoa > Chordata > Aves > Charadriiformes > Scolopacidae > Scolopax > Scolopax mira. The sequence continues at coordinate 113,386 of BJBW01006330.1, read as the reverse complement.
ACTGGCAAATCTTCAAAATATTATCAGAAGAAGCAAGACAGAAGAGTGTACAGCAAAGCGAGACACAGTAAGTGAAAAGGGGAAATTTGCTTGGGCTTTAAGAGCAAGCTTAAAGAGGAAGGCATTTCAGAGATAGGGAAGTAAAGAAGCCACATTAGTAATACCAGAATGATGTTAGGCTTACAAATCCAATGTTAAGCAGATGATAAAAAGTCAAGATCCTGAACATATTTGGAAGTGACTTTCATAGGGATTCTCTGAGAATGAAAAAGCCAGAAAGGGTCAAAGATGAGTATCATGACAGGTAAGTCAGATTCATCGGGCAACTCCATAAGGGAAACAGCATCTACAACTGTGGTCCGGGACAAAAATCATCAAAACCAGCTTGGGTGAGGTCCAGACACAGCTATTCATCACTCTGACAGTGCCTGGTCACTGCTGTCCTCTCCCAAACCACATGGGAGATTCTACTTTCAGTCTCACAGCAGTATAGATTTTTTTAAAAAAACTTTTAGCAAATTAGTATTATCTTCAGGAATAAATAGCACACAGCCAACCTCTCTGATAATATTCATATATCACTTAAATAAGCACCCTTGCTAAAGACAGAAAGCTCTTCTTTACTAGAAGAAAGCTAGGCCAGTAACTCTGAAAGAAATGTTAGTCAGGCAATATAGCCACTACAATAGCCAAACATAATGCAAATGTAGATCTGAAGGGAAATCTTCATTAGAGTAACATAGATGAAGCAGAAAATGCTATCACTGGCACTAGCTATTGTAAAATTAAGTATAAAAGGGGTGGGAAACAAGCATGACACAGCTATGGTAATAACACTAGCAAGTTAAAAAATGTATTGGATTTACATATTTCGCACCTCCTGTCACTGCCGTTTTCATACGCTCTTCCCCCTGTATCAACCCCTCGCTCCCTTCTCACACACCTGCACTCTGCCTGGGGTAACACAACTGCAGCACCAAGAGGAAAGTTACAACTCCCACTCACACAGAAACCCTTTTACTTTTCGTTTCAATACCATACCCTGTTATTTCAAAGACTTAATATATTCCTACTACCAAGGCTTTACTCCACATCTCAAGGACTGCCATAGAAGCATGTTAAATAATAAGTAATTCATCCACACACTTGCACAGCTGGATTGCTGCTGGTTTTTGAAAGCTAACTTGGGGTTTGCAACCCACTACATGGCAGCACACCACTGATATTCCTGTCACTCTCTTCATTTCCCAGTTTTACACTACCTCTCCTACCCAGGATGAGCTTTTCCTATACACCTCACATACTCAAATACCTTTTAAATACACACACCTATCTATACTTTTACACAGCCTTTGTCAATGAACAAATCCTCAAATAATAGTTGATATGTAAGATGCCTAGGAGTTATCTGTTTCTTCATACCTGTCCTTTAGACAGAGGTATATTTTAAAGCACAGCAAATGTTGTATGTGTTCCTAATACATTTCGAAGTACATTTGGCATTTAAGACAACTTCAATAAGGCATAATGCCGTACTTTTTATTTGGATGTATAATGAAGAGTTTATTTCTTCTTATATGTAAAGATGATGACGACAATGCATCAGAAATTGTCATTTAACATCGAAAAAACGGAAAATTTTGACTGCTTCTCAGTTTACACCAGAAATCCAACCTTAATTTTACATTCACTGCATTGTATTTTAGAGACACCCATCTGCTCTGTCTGTAGTACACATTAATATTCAGAAGACATCTGCAGTGTACAAACCAAGCTTTTAATTGGAATCATGTCACAGCTACCATCACACAACACTGAATGTAAATGTTGGCTATCTGCACTTGGCAGCTGCTTGGCAGGCTTATTATAAAGTCCTAGTGAGACTGATAGTGTCTTCAAATAATGCTGTATCAGGACATAAAAGGTATCTTGAAAAATCAAATATTTACTATCATGAAACAGTTTTACAATGCCATCCACATCTAATATAGTTTACTAGCACCTTAAACTATTTATAAGCAAAATATTGTTTTTTACTCAGATATAATTTTCAGAGAGCCAACAAACTGAGACAACAAAACACCCGCATCTTTCATTATGACAGATACTGAAGCAAATTTAACTTATACAAAAGAGGTCAAAGAAAACTTAACTTCAGTGCAACTGAAATTGTGTAGTGAAGCTCAAAGCTCAAATATCTAAAACTCGAGCATTGCCAAGCATGTAAGAGCACATGAATAAAAGAATTCAATTAACAGGTGCACTAAGTGATTTAAGACACTCTCCTACAATGTCAGACCAATTATTCTAGAGTGAACAATACAGTTGCCTTTTTTTTTTTAAGAAAAAAACAACACTAAGTTAACAGCATCATCATTTGCTTCTAATCATTACCAAACCATGGTAACATAAAATTACATTTGCCCAATCATCTACACATTTTCAGCTTGTACTCTTCTGTAAGTTTCTGACAAACAGGGCAGCCATCAGCAACTTACACAGAGAAAAGCAAGCTGTGTATATATGTGTATATATACACACTATATAATATATCACACAAAACCAACAGTTACCTGTCCAATAAGTACTACTTATTATACCATCAAAACGATATTATGCATGTCACAAGTTATTTAAATCTTATCGGTAGATAAAACAGATGCAGAATCTCTTAGAATAGGAACACTTGTTTTTCATGAAAGACATTTTCTTGGGGAATTTGTCTTTCACTATCTTTGCCACAGTACCATAACAAGTACTTTTTCAAAAATCTAATGAAACTTTGAGACTATAGCTCTTTAAGAGATAGATATGTTGCCACAAAAATAATTACACAATTAGAGGAAACATAAGAACAGAAAGTCATCATGATCCAAGTGTTCTAACTCTAGTGCCCTTCTCTGATAGACTAATTGGCTTAACGGATCCAGCTTAGCTTCAGTACAGCTTCCAACACAAATAAACGAACTACACAGAAGGGGAAGATGCAATTGTTTGTGCTCGGGGCACACTTACATGCTCAGTCTGTACTTACATCCACCACCATTTTAGAACACTTTAAGGTGGAAGGGTAACAAAGGAAAAAAAAAAAAAAAAACACAATCAGAAGACAGAGCAAAGTTTCAGTCCCAAATCTGAGCACACAACAAGCCAATCGATGACCACTGATTGTAGCAGCACTTTGAATCCGTTTCAGTGCAAAGGAAAAGAGGGGTGTTCTAAGCTTTTCATGGTATAGCTGGCCTGCTCAGGTTTGCACTAGAAGGGGACGGAAGAATTACTGTAGGCAGTCACAGATGAGACACAGTATAAGAAGATTTTCCTTTACCTCTTAGCTATTTACAGTCGGGGATAAAACAGATTGGAGTCACTCTCCCAATCAGGGACTGTATCTCATGTGACAAACAGTAAGAAGCAACTATAGCTGAACTAGTTATACAGAAGAGAGCAACTTAGAAGAAAAATACAGCAGAAGAGAAGAACTGATGCTCAGCAGAAACCACAAGTGACAACGGCAGAGCACAGTATTCTATATACTCAGTATGGATGTGACACAGCTATACTTGCCAGACCAACCTGAGCTCAGAACTGTACATAGGTGGGATTTAAGAATAGCATCCTACAGATAAAATAGGAAGCATGTAAAAGCCTGTAGATTTTTGGTTGGGTCACTTCTAATATCATTTACCAATTCCTACTGGCATTACTGATTTAGATGATAAAACATTGTGTGTTTTTACATAAGACAAAGCTGGAATGGGTTGTGCTGTCATCTGATTTGATCTGTATCAAAGAGCAAGAGGAATTTCAATTAGAAACACCAGCATCTAGCATCACTTCAAGCTGATTCAGAGCCTAGTCTCACACGTGCACATTTAAATCAGGGCATAAGTACATTTGTATATGCCAGGCAAGACACCCTTGCTTAATGGTATCCTGGGATGCATTAGGAACAGTGTTGCCAGCGGGTTGAGGAAGGTGGTCACACCTGGAAGAGTTCTGTGTCCAGTTCCAGGCCAGGACAAGAGCTAATAGGCACAAATGGAAACACAGGAAAGTCTATCTGAACATCTTTTTTTACTGTAAGGGTGACCAAGCATTGGCATGTGTTGCCCAGAGAGGCTCTGGAATCTCCATCCTTCAGGATACTTAAAAACCATCTAGATATGGACCTGGGCAACACTCTAGGTAGCCCTTCTGGCAGCCCAGAGGGGTTGGACAAAATAACCTCCAGAGGTGCCTTCCAACCTCAACCATTCTGCGATTCCTTAAAGATAGTCTAACAGCTCATTAAAACTCATACTTTATTTACAGACAAGTTCCAATAACAAGAAGGCAAACAGAAGTAAACTTCATTTATAGACAGATGCATTAAGGGACCCTCTAGATGCAGGCATCCTTTTTTCAGGTAGATAACTATAAGTTTTGACAGAGGCACCAACTAGCTTTTAGGCTGTTGGGGTTTGACTCATTTTTTAAAAGGGAGAAGAGGAGAAAGGGCAGAAGAGAAGAGGCCTGGGCTTCTACAATTTCTTAGCAGGGCACATTTTCCGCATTTGCCAACTAAACACTTTGTTGGACATTTTAAAAAATGTTCAGTTATGACCCCTACTGCAACATATTAAACAAGTTCTTATTCTATTGATGCCACATAAAAGCAAACTAGCATCCATATTCCGGACAAATCTCAACATATGAGTCAGCCCTCTTTGGCACTGTCACAAAAGGCATCTATTATCAGCTGATCATCTACAGTAACTTCTGCATCCTTCCCCATCTCACTGTTTTATAGAATTTAGCACTCTATCCTGTATAGAAGAGTAAAGATTCGCTCTTACCTGAAGAGTTTGTGAACGACCTTTCTCAAGACAGTCTCTCCCAAAAGATCACCAATTTACAGAGCTGGCTAAGTTTAGCCAGCTTGAAGGCTAAGTTTAGCCATTTTTTAAATTAGGTGGTTAAAAAAGACTGAGGATGTGTTGTTGATTTGTGAAATTAAATAAAGCTTATTGAAAGAACTAGTCACCCATATGTGATATGTTCAAAAAAATACATTTGGAGAAAAAAAAAATTGTATCATGCATCACATCACATTTTTTAATAACCAAAGACAGAAAAACTTGGTCAATTGTTTATAAGAAGTTCTAGATATACTCACAACTGAAGTTATTGCAAAAACAACCCAAAAAAACGCACACCAACCCACAACTTGTTTCCTCTATAGATGTCCTATACAGAGGTTTATCTACAGTAGTGACAGAAGAGGCACACAGGATTTACAGGATTTTATCCTGCTTCAGAATCAGTGCTGGACACCAGGTTTTTCACCTTGCTTCCACTCAGCTCGAGGGCACAGGATCCTCTGTATGAGCACAACTGATTCCACAATTCATGTCAGTTTTCTCCTCTGATGCTTTACTACAGAGACAGCAAAATGTGAATCACACCCAGCCCTTCCACACCACCACAGCCAGTAGCTCAGAGCCAGTCAGCCCCTAAGGAGGATGACACCCAGCACAAAGTGATGAAGTAGAAGGTACAGAAGGGTACCACGGATTCTGCAGAAGTATTAGAATCACAGAATTGCCAGAGATATTTCTATGTGATACTATATGAAGTACTATTTCATTACCAGTACAATTATATTCATCAATAATCCATGAGTGGATCTTGTTCCATTTAGATATAATTTGGTAACAGTTTATTTTAGTAAGTGATGCATAAATAAGTTTGAGTAGATTGTAAGTATACTTTAAAACTTGGAATTAAAACCTTTTATCTGGGCAATCTTCAGGTTATGATACCCAACAAAATTAAGAGCAAAAATAGCTTCTGTACTCCATCTCAGAATAATGTATTTTATGGCCTTTGTTCCTTCAGATTTACACTTCTAACAATATGAAGTCAGTTTACTTAAAACAGAGTTGTAAAAAGAAAAATCTCCATGTAAAAAAGTATTTTGACAGACGACCAGACACACGCATTTCCAGTAATCGCATCCTGTGCCCTTTCACAGGATGAAGATTTAGGGTAAAGAGGAAGGGTGAAGACAGACAGATTCGTCCTGTTTCCTAAGGGATAATAGTAAAAACAAACAAAAAAAAAGTGTGTTCTTCCCATATCAGGGAAAATGCTCTTCTATGCTTGAAGTCCCTACAAGAGGGCACAAGTTAGCATTCATCCTAACAATAAAAAGAAATTCTGACCGAAGTGAGGTGCAGCAGGTGGCAAGTCCTCCATGGCTTAGCTTCCACAAGAACTGATTTTTAGTATCAGAACTTCTAGTAAAAAGCTCCCCACAGTCCCCGTTACATACTGCTTCAAAACAACTGGTACACATCGCAAGTCTTTAACTAGGAAAAGTGTCTACATGGAAAATCTATGAGAAGTTAAGAAGAAAACATCTAGCAAAACCAATGCACATCATACAAAGCTACATTGTTTGACAGTGTCAAGAAAAAAAAAGACCACAATGCACAACACTTAATAATTAAACTGTTTCAGCAGCAAGTTAAAATTACTTCACAAGATCTGAGAGAAACTCACACAGAATACAAGACAAACTGAAGCACAGTTTTTATGACTGTTTACCATTAAGTTATACAATCTCAAGATTAGAATGAAAATCATTATACAAATTACATCCAGTGACATTTACTTTCTATATTATTGAGAAACTGGAGCATTTAAAGTAACATCACCATTCTGAAGAGTAGTAAGTTTTAGCATTTTAGAACAGGAATACTTTTGTAATCTTCCACAAACCTTCCCCAAAGGTGTCAGAGACAAAAGACTGAATGAACCATCTTTCATAACTTATCCCTGAGAAAGCCTTACAAATACTTACAAATTTTAATAAGAAAAATTGATAATACTAAATTTAGAAAAACTAACTGCTTCAGAACAATTACTTAAAAAAAAAAAAGGAAACTCCATCTTTGAATTTTCATTCCAGGGCTGTCCATGAGCCATCTTTCAGAGACAGGCACTGCCTATATCCACAACCACCTGAAATGGACCAGTTTCTTTCACTACAGCATATCCTTGAGGAAGCAATTCTTCCAGAATGATCAGGATTAGCACAAGTGTTGCCACAGAGATGACAGTGTTTACTGGAGTCCCAACAGGAAAAAGAACCCACACAAATATTTGTATTTTTGTTTTCTTAAAACCTCTTCTATGGAATACAGTTTTCTCAATAGGAAGCAGAAAACAATATGCTGTCCCAAGGGAGGAAGAACCAAAACGGGAATGGAGGGCCATTGTGACATCCTGCTTTTTAAAAGTCTGTCAATATATAATCACCAAGAACAAGGAACTTGGCACTACAATTTATTCCAAAATACATAGGAAAACCACAGAGTAGTTTCTCAACCCTCATCTAAAACACACAGTTCACTCCCCGCACAAACTCTGCATGTTTGCAGAATGCTCCACAACAGAAGCAGTACCTTAAGTTTTGCAGTCCTTTGCATACCACTGAGATTCAGAGGACAGAAACAGCGATGGAAGAATATCTTTCTACCAAAATCACCACTTCATCTCCAACTTGCAGCCCTAATCCTTGTTCACACAAGAGTTTAGAGAGGTTTTTGTGACAATTTTGGTGGTAAGGCCCCTGATCATGGACTGTCTTGGTTTGGACTTCACCAGGAACCTCAAAACCTACCTGGTCACAACCTGCTCTAGGTGAATCTGCTCTGGGAAGGGGCTCGGACTAGATGATCTCCAGATGTCCCTTTCAACCCTTATCATTCTGTGACCTCACATGACACCCAAAAAGGAGTACAGGGTTCCAGACTTTTGGAAGATGACCTCAGAACGAAATTTGACATCATGCCAGGTGGAAATTGATTTCCTGCAGGATGTATACAGTTTCTGAGGAGATGCAAAGCTGTTCATCAAGCCACCCTCAGAAAGTTAACAGGAAATAGGAGGGAACAGAAAGTGGCTTAAGAATTTTTATAAAAAATTAAAACCAGGTTCTGTTGCTGCTTTTAAAATATCATTAAAATAGTGCTACAGAAGGGATACCTGCAGTCCCTCCCACATGCCTTGAAGGTAGGCTGTTCCTAGAGATGTCTTCTCCCCTGGAAGGAATTTTTAAGTCTATATTTGGAGCAGAGTTGCCACTATTCATCATCTGCAAATTCTACATAGAAAAGAAATATCCCACTTTGGAAAGGGCTAACAGCAAAACTGTTACTAATAGAATGTTGGACTTTATTATACACAACTTATTGTATATTTAGGAAACAGAGGCCAAATCCTAGCAGTACCATAACTGTAAGACAAGCTTGCTTTCCTCTAAATCTCCTCTCTCTTGTAGGTATCCCATCCATTAAAGCACACAGAGAACACTGCCATACACGATCACCACAGCTTTCACAATGTCACAGACAAAACACAAGTTACCACAAAACAGCTGTTTGTTCTGTGTAACTGATTTCTGGACTTTACTCCTGATAGTCCCCTTTTCAGATCTGTACTTTCAAAAGAAAGAGGTCCTTTTACATTTAAGATCTCATAATAATTCTACTACCCTTAAGTAGAATTAGTATCTTGGTTCAAGAGTCTTTATATATTGGCGTTTCATCCACACTCTGATTTCTCAAATTACCCACTGGTAACTTTTCTAACCAGTGTTCTTACAATTTATGATTTGTCTGTTTCACATTACAGTGATGCATAAAGATACTAAACATGCAGGAGAGTACACACCATTTGCTGTGCAATTAATGGCACCTCAGGAAAAAAAAAAAAAACCTAAACCTACATGAATCAAAGAATCTTCACGTATCAAAAAACACCAAACAATTGTTACATTCAAAAAAGTACTGCAAAGGCAGACATGAATTACAAAGACACAAGTGCAGTAGCATATCTAAAGGAACCTAAAGACTGTTACAGAGACATGAATAATATCCCTCTAAAAGAGGAAGCAGTACGTTTGTTATAGTTCTATTTGTCATTGTCTCCCTCTTCTTTCACAAAAAAATATGAATGATCATTCATGAAGCTGAAAATGTTACTAAAGCCAGTGAGAAACATTCATAGCTCATCTTGGCTACGCTTTGAGTCTTCATTTGACTAATGAGCAACTGCTCTTTGTTAAACATTAATGCTTTTTAATGACTGACTGGTGAATAATTTGAAGTGAGCTTGTTCTCTGTTGTCTCCTCCTCTTCCCCGAGATCTCCATTGTTCTATTTTAAATAAGAGGGTACAACTAAACTTCAGTATTAGCAAAAGAGGAAGATTGGACTCTGCAACACTGACAGAATTGTCTCAGCACTCTAATATTAGTTTATTAAATTAAAAAATAGCACGGTTTAAAAAAGCTAATATTCAGTACAAGCTCTAGTAGTACAACACAATAATTGCCTTTAGCTTAATTTTAGAACCAGTTAGAAGAATCTAATTTTAGAAGTTTTGTACAATTTTTCTTACAATAAACTTTTTCAGTGTGGAAAAACAAGCTTTTAAAAATTAAGCAATAATTTACAAAGACTAATTATCCCCTTCCATTATAGTAAGTTATGTTCTTTTTAGAGGCTAGTACACAGAGTAACGCAGTTTCTATTTGCCTAAAGTACCAGTAGGATACTACAAGAACAGAAATTGAGCCTAGAATTTATAGATTCAGTTATAGCTACTATGAAAAGCTCTTTCAGGGAATAACAAGTTATATGAAAAGTTAACAGTATTTTTAAAGGTACTGCTTGCTTCATCACATTCCAGGGTGCACAAATTATTTAAGAAAAGCAGAATGATTATGTCAAGCAACTGAGACTAAACTGGAATAAGGAGGTATCTTTCTTGAGAGATTTTAAGGAGTGTCTAACAGATGCTATAGGAATAATAACAATGCTGATGACAGGATGTTACAAATAACACTGTAAGTATTCCATGTCAAAATCGCAAGAAACTTATCTTTTAAAATTAACATACAAGTTCCTCCTTCCTGATGTAAATCAATATACATTTAGCAATATTCAGCCATGTTTGCAAATTTCAGTCAACTCATCTACAATTCACTGTTTCTGAGCCAGCCAGCAGGTTTCATCACTTCACCTCATAGTTACAGTTATTTTACTGTCTCAGGTAAGAATGATGTATTACACCAGTATTTTAATTAAATTTTCATTTGTACTGAATATTATTGATGGAGCCTTCCTTCAGACTCCATTGAGATACAAACAATGACTACAGAGGAGTGAAATTGGACTTCTTTAATACTTAGTTTATGCTCAAAGTTCCCCTGTGTGAATAAGAGAAATATAGGAAGTTCCATTAATACTAACAGCAGTTACTCTATTGAATCCTTCAGATTTAAGTCAGTGAGAACTGTCTCTGCAAAACCAAAGACATGTGCAAATATAGCACAATGGTAATCTTTCACTTTGTATTTTTTATGTTAAACGCGTTCAAGATATTATGCTGCCAGGACCTATCAAAATCAGAAAATGTAGAAATATATTTCTCTTGAAACATTACCAACATGGATGCATCACAAATACTTTGCATTATAATTTATTTCACATTACTGACAGAGACCAAAGAATAAACAACACTAAAGCTTCTTCTACAGCTTCAAGTTGCCAGGTTTGCTTACGCATTCTTTTTAAACATACCATGAAGAATGTACGTGTACTTCTTTCTTTGTATACTAAGCTAAAAAGCTTAAAATGGTTAGATCATAATCTAGAGCTTCTTCCTCCATCTAGAGGAAAAATCTAGAGACTACTTAGAGTGCAACACACTTTTATTATAATCACTATTAAGCCACAAGTCAAACAAATTTCAAAGAAAAAACAAAAGTAGCACTAGTCATTATCAAATTATGAAAGTGCCCATATGCTACCTATATTTTAAAGAGGAGCTACTCTTTGGACTGAATTTGCACCAGAGAATGCAATAATACTGTAAAAAGATGTTCTGCAAAGAGAGGCTCTTTTAAATTTTAAGGACAGGAAAAAAATAAAACCAGTAGGGAGAGCTACTGTGATTTATTCCCAGTAAATTAGTAATTATAGAGGAAGTAAGTGAATGCACTACTGAAGAGTTAAAAGTACTTCCATTTTAAAGGTGACTGTCTCACAGGAACACTTGCAATAACCCACAAATCTGAATTATATCTGAAAATTTGAAGTGTTCTTCAGAAGGCCCACTATTCTTTTATTCTATCCTTCAAAAGTCTTATCATCTGAGTTCTATCATTCAATATATTTTCTTGAGTTATTTCAGGAAAAGAGCAAGGTTATGCCTGACCTGTAAATTGATGTAGGCAGAGAATAAATTCTTTGTGATTGATGTAACACAGTAATTCCTGAGGAATTCCACAGGACATATCAGCCAAGTACAGAATAAGAAAGCATAGGCAAATGATGCTTAAGAATAAGAAGAGCAGCAACTAACTGAAAACAGTTTTAATTTAATAGTAAGCACTTCTATTAACAATTTAAAAGATAAATATTTCAAAGACGGACTGAACTCTTATTTGGTATCACATCCAAGATCTAAAGATGTAAACCTGCATTTCCCTACTCCCTTCTGCACACCTTCTGCTCAGATATCCTGTTGATGTTTTAAAGATGACATTTAGCAAATCCTTGAATTTTAATTGAGAAGCTCAGCGGAGGAATGAATGGGATCTTTTCACCTGTTCATCCAGATTCATATTGCCTCATTTTCCTTCATAACAATAGAGCATACCAAAGAGGATTATTTCACAAGCAATATATTAAGAAGTGTTCTTCCCTTTTGTTCAGGGAGCAGCTGAGAAGTGCCGTCTTTCCTTCAATATCAAGGTGAAACCCTGGGAAGGAAAACCTTGATTTTCACTATAATACTTCTCATTGTTAGAACATCTGAGTGGCTCTAGTTAGTATATAATCCCAAAAACATTTTAGTTCTATTGTTTGTTGTATTTAACGTCTTCAAAAATAAACACAGGTGGGTTTATTCTTATAATTTATTTCTTTTCATTCTATAGGTGATTACTACTACAAACAAGGAGACACAAAATGGAAAGGTAATGGTGCAGTACCCTGGCACCTTTGTTCAGTTACCTCAGCTGACAGGGAAGGAAAGCTGCCTGCCTTCCTTCAGATGTGCTACTCACAAGAGAAGGTTTCCCAAAGCCAGTCTCAAACAGTGGACAGACCATTTCTGTGGCTTTAATTTCACAACCTAAACACATCCATTCAGAGTTTCCTTGTTAAAAATTACAAGTGTCATGGTCAAAGACACATTTTAAGAATACATAGCCATCCTTGGTTATGTCCCCAGCCTGATTTTTTAAGTTGTCACTTGGCATCTTTTCCCAGCTCTATCAACTTGTCAATTTTGTGGTTATGCCACTCAAATAAGGGCTCTGAGGAAAGCTTCATATTTATAAACTCTCTGCCACAGCCCAGTGGACAAATGTTTCTGGACATTCCACCCCATCCTGACTATCATCATCTTCTTTCCACACATTCCTTACACCACTCTCTGCAGAACGGCCACATCCCATCCTTTGATCACATATACAAAAATTAATAAAATCAGGGATCAAACTCCTGGGAGCTCAGAGAATAAACATAAATCTAGAAGTAATTTCTTAAGTGTCATAAGAATAGAAGTCTTTTTTGTCATCTAGGTAGTTTCAGTGACTTTCCCACATTGATGGATTGCCATCATGGCAGAGAAGGAATCACTGGTGTCACTCTGAAAACATGAAGCCACATGTTTTACACCAAAGGCCAAGAGCTTATTCTGATTTTAAGTTATTTCTCTCTTCTATTACCATATGCACTCAAAGTACACAAAAAAAACCCAAACCCACCAGATAAGTTATCTGAAGCATTCTCTAGCTCACAGTATGCCAATGCAGCCCAGTGAGATACACAAATTTAATACCATGACTGAAGTAAAAACATGAAGACAATTATTTATGCAGATATCTTTCATATGTCCAAAATGCATAACCAGGTTACTTATTCAAACTAGCTTTAAATTTTATTAACATAATACTTTACAGAAGTAAAGTATTTAATCTTTAAATTTAAATCAATTTCATCTTTATATTTAAAAACGGCCAGAGAAACATCTTTAAAACATCCGTTTGACATGTCTTTGAAACTCAAAGTTAAACACATGTTAACCTAGGAAAACAAAGTGAAATTCATTGTAGTCCTTCCTAAACTGTCCAAGATGAAAAATCACAACCTTTGTAAACAGTCCTAGTGAGATTATCTGTAACACTTTCATTTTGTGCATTTTTTCTGTCTTTAAGTGTCCTTTAAATGCTGAGCAGTTTGGAAGCACACAGGATCTACCCTACTTCTTCCACAGCAAAGTAGAAGTATTACCCTTTCTGTAAAATTCATAGAGGACAGGGATATCAGAACCCCTGACCTGACATTTTTGTCATTAATAAAGCCTTCTATGACAACAGCTACAATGGAAATCTAAAAAACACATAGCCATGGTTCACTGCTCCCCACGATGTCAAAAAACATAGGAAAGAATTGCTTCCCTGACCCCATAGAGCCCCTCACCTGCTGTTAAACAGAACACAGCACTCTGCCTCCCCCAGGCCTTTGAAACTGTATGGAGGGAATGGCACAGATTTTAAGATAAGCAGCAAGACAGCATTACTGACAGTGCCACTTGCCTAAAAGGCTCCAACTACAACAAATGACACTGACCGGCCTTGTTAATTTCATTTTCTCTCCGACTAAGATATAAAGATGATGAGCAGAAACTTGAAGGAAAGAAACCACCTTCCTGTGTTGGACAGCCTCACCACATAAAGATGTATTTGAAAAGTTACTTGCCACCATCAAGTTTTTAGATTTTTATCTGAAAATATTTAACTTCAAAGGATCCTTTCAGCTGCAGTTGCCAACGTTCACCAGAAAAACTTTACACTTACATCCCTGGAGATGATCTTTCAAACCCTAAAACAAGATAAACTGATGAAGAAATAGAAGAGTTCCTTTCAATGATATTAAAAGCTCTGGTGGAATGGGGATTTTTTGTTTATGTTTTTTGCTTGGTTGACTTTTTTTTTTAAAAAAAAAAAAAGGAAAACACTATATTGCACATTTAAAAAAATTAAATCCACATATTTACTGCAAATTTTCCAATCTAAAACTTTATTTCAAAACCATACACTTCACAAGAAACTAACTTGGGCTGCAAGACAAATAAAATCCCTTGTAATTGCTGTCATAAATCTGTGCTCACACTTGCACATCCCCTTAACTACAATCCAGTCACTACTAGTGTCCATCTCTTTGCCCTTTACCTTTCATCTTCTCTTCTTCATGCCCTAAACAGAACCTCTCTCTCATTAGGAAAAAAAAAGAAATACATTCAAATATAGACAGCAATTACAAACTGGGTTTTAATTCATTCTGATTGTACATTTTATTCTTGTCCTGTCACATAGTTGGACATCCTGTTTAGATTGTGGATTTTCAAGAGCAGAAGCTGAGGTTTACTTAGTAAAGTTCCCATTATAGAAGAGCTGCAAAAATAGCTAGTCTCCCAATAAAAGCTAGTCTCCTTAATAAAAACAATAATTTGTTCCACAGTTTAATTTCTTGTTATTTCTTTAACACTGTTAACCAGAGCGCAGATGTAAGAACACACTGCATCCTCAAGGTGACACACAGTAATTGGTCTGAGAGGATCCTCTATCAATAAAAGTCAGAAACCTTTACTCATGTTATAGGTCAAGGGCATAAGACCTCCAAAATGAGGGCACTGACAGGTTAGAGAAAGCACACTGTTTCTGGCCTTTCCCTCTACCCTTAAATTACCTTGTAATGATGAGAGTATTCAGCAATTTCAGCTCCAAAATTCTGGGTGTGCCAAAAAGTACCATTCACAAAATTTTCAATAACTTTTGCAATCAAGCTTGATTACTGTCCAAATTATAAACACTGCACAAGACACACAGTACATTTTAACAGAATAAAAACTGAAGTATCACAAGTGGCCTTTCATTGTCCTGATCAGCTAAGTATCTTTTGTATCTTGGAGAGCCACAGTATAAACAGGAGAACACAAGTGTCTTTGCATTTTTGCTATTTAGTAACATATTAAAAACTTGCTTCAGTGCTTTATAATAACCACTTTAAACACGCAGCAGCGGCAATAAACATCCCCAGCCTCAGTGAAAAACACACAATGATTTAAAGACAGAAATGTAAAGATAAGTACAGAAGAGATTGCACAATAACACATGATCTTTCCTATCACATGCTTGGCAGTATGCTCAATTCACTCCGATAACTCCGGTCAGACCCCAGGCACAATTTTGGCCGTTATTCGGCAGCCCTGTACACATGCTTCCTGACACCCCGCCCAGGGCCTAATGTCGGGGCGAGCACGGCTTTCCCCCGAGAGGGCACTTCTCCTGGAAGGGCTCCGCTTCCCCGGGGCGTAGCCGACAACCCGCAGAGCCACGGAGGGAAGGAGCCGGCTGAAGGCGCCCAGCAGCACCCGGAGCCTCTCCCCCATTCAACCCATCCCGCCCCGAGCGCCGGGGCAGCGGCACCGGTGGCGGAGGCGGCCGGCCGGCCTTGCGGGCTGCTTCATTCCCGGGGGCAGCACCCCGCTGCCCCCAGCCCTCCCTCGACTCTCGTCGCGGCCCCTTAGGGCCCCACGGGAAGCCCCCTCTCACGGCCTCCCCCCGCCACCTCCCCTCACGACCACGGCTAGCCCCCTTCGCAGCCTCCCCTCACAGCTGCGGGCAGCCCCCCGGCACTGCGAGCCGCCGCTCAAAGCCTCCCCCCGCCGCACCCCTCACGGCCACGGGCAGCCCCCCCCACCCCTCACAGCCTGCCCTCACGGCCACGGGCAGCTCCCCGACCGCCGGCACTTACGCTCGAAGTCGGAGTCAGAGTCCTCGTCCCCGCGGTCGGGGTCCTCCTCGCCGTTGGACTCGGTCTGCATGGGCTCCCCGTCGAAGCTGACCACCCTGCGGCCGCCGCCGGCCGCCTCCTGGTCGCGGGCATCCCGCAGGCGGGCGAAGTAATCGGCGGCGAAGCCCAGCAGGTCGGGCGGCCGGTGCCGCAGCACCTCCACCGTGTAGCCCTGCAGCAGCTCGGTGAGGCCCGGCGGGATCTCGATGCTCATGGTGCCGGGGACCGAGGAGGAGGCCGCCGCCTCCCACCCTCCGCGGCCGGCTGTGGCGGTGGCGGGCTCGGGGCCTCCCTCCGCGGGCGCCGACTGACTCCCGCCGCTCCGGTCACACGAGCCGCGCCGGGGCGGGAGGGGAGGGGAGGGGAAGGGAAAGGGGGGGGAAGAAGGAGAGGCGGGACGGGAGCGGCTCCGACTGCGCAGGCGCAGGAGCGGGCGCGGGGCCAACGGCTGCGCAGGCGCGGAGCGGGGAAGGTTGGGAGGGGGGGCGCGTGCGTCACTGCGAGGCGCGGCGCGAGACGGGCACGAGGTTGGGGGGGTGGAGGGCGAGCGCGGAGGGAGGGCAGATGGCGTTGTTGGGCGGTGTTAAGTTGGGACCCTCGGATCCCCTCCCCGCCCCGGGTTTCTTGTCAGAAATTAAAACATTCGGTCAATATTTGTAACCCTCGCGAGCAGAAGGCGCGTGCAGGCCTTGGCGCCTCGTGGTGGAAGCCGTGAGAAGCTTCCCTGGGTGGGCAGTGAGGTTGGGCTGCCCAATGCTGAGCGTCTGAGAGCGTGAAAGGTGAAAGGCTTAAGAGAAGCGAGGCACCTCGCCGATTGCTGATATGTGTGAGCTTTGGAGGTAGCTCTTCATACAGAGCTAAGTTAAGCGCGTTTTGTGCAGATATTTGCTTGTATTCCTCGCACAAGGCTTACACGTGCAGTGCTGTTACCTGTGGGTGCTGGGGAGGCCGGGCAGACGCCATGGGGCCCTTAAGCTTCAGCTCATCTTCTGTTCCAGTTGGAAGTAAAATAGAATCAAGTTTCCATTCCTTACCTTTTCAGTTAAGCCAGCCCCAACCACGACGTCTTGGAAGAAAACAGGACTGTGCAAAGAGGAGTTGAGGAGAATCAGGATGTTGGCTTAGTGACGCCGCTGCATGTTGTCAGTGTAAATGTTTTTATTTAATTATTTTGTTTCAACAATAAAAGGGGAGAAATCAACTTGTACTCAAAACACAAAATTTCACTTAGAAGCCCAGGATTGGCCGAGGCAATTTGCTGTGTGTTTTGTTTTTGTTGGCTCATGTGCCAAAGGATCCCATCGCTTCTCCAGATGGTTCTCGCCACCCTCCCACACAGAGATCGTCTGTTCATACAGGTTGCACAGAGAGCACAACTGCGGATCCCAGAGCACCCCATTCAGTGTTTTTACTGACTTCATTCTCAGTGATGGAGGCCAGTTGGAGATACTGTGGTACTTATTACAGCACCCAGCCTCTCTGGTAAAAGATGTTCTTGGTATCATATTTTTTATGCAGGGTATGATTACATTTTGCATCTGTACAAAATGAACAAATTAAAAACAAGTACAGGAGGTAGATTTGCCATATCTCATCATCAGTTTATCTGGAAGATTTCATATGAAGCCATTACTCTTAATATTTTTATTTTTTTTTTACAATTGCAGTAAGCCTTTTTTCAAAATATAACTGATACTGATTTTTCTGTTTGCCACTCCTACCATATTATCTTTCTGATGGTCTTGGGCAATACAGGAGCACATTTCACTGCTCAATGTACGTACTTTAACAACTGGTAGAACTGGTACAGGCAAATGGTTCTGATCAATGAGAAAATTGTATTTGGTTAGTTCCCCCAAAAATTAAGGTTTCTAATGAGGTCTTTCCTTTGCCATTTGGGTGCTGAAAATAGTACTGGTGGTGAAGAGGTAAAAATGAAATTTTAAAAATGCTGTAGAATTGAAAAATACTGTGAAGAACAAAAAGCATTGGCAAGAAGGATGAGAGGAATAAAGAGAAAGTCTAATTCCAAGAGAATACACTTATTTTTCTTTCCCACTCTCTTGCACAAGAGCCAGCCACCTGACAATTGCCTGCTTTTGGCATTAGTCAGCTCTTGTATTAGCTTTTAACGTTTGTTGATAATTTCCTCTCATTTGTGCCTGTGGATATAAATCTGGTTATTTATATGAAAAAATGTGCTACCAGTAAATATTGTTAAGTCTCTGAAGAGCTACATTGTGTTAGCCTTCTGATATTTACATGTCCACATATAACTAATCAGCTTCAGAGGAAAGTAAACAGCAGAGGTCTGTTTAGCCTCCTCCTGAAGGTCAACGGACAAAATGAAAAGCATCCAAGGTCACATGAAGCACATTTTCAAGCTGGTTTGCACCAGAGTTTATATTTCTTTATATACTATTTCCATTTCTTTATATACTATTTTATTTTCTGAGCATCAGAACTGATGGCACATATGTGCAAGAGGCTTGTCTGTGATCAAGTTAATGGTAATACTGCCTGCTGTGCATACATATAGCTCATCATACGCTTTCTTTCACCCTGAATTTGCATAACTTCTTTAATTATTACTATAATAAGCATCCACATTAAAAGAATGGTAGAAAAGAAATTGGGAAATGCACTTGCAGCCTTAATTTGATCTCGATTATAATAACTTTTTTAATTCATGCAGCATGACCAATGCAATTTCTTTCCGCTGGCTTCACGGCGTATTCAGCACCCAGCATGCAATTAGATAAGACCCGCGTGACTGATTAAGCTAGTCGTCACAGTATTCCTGTCAAAATACTTATATTCTTCAAAATTACATTTTCTTCTAATACTTTCTTAGCATCTGAAAGCTATTCACAAATTTATCTTATGTCTGTGCTCCAAAATGTTGGTCTCTTCCCTTCACTCTGCCTGTCCTACCTCGTGCTAGGTGACTTTGGTGCACCTTTAGTGAGACTATGATGGAGCTTCCGTGCTTGTCCTACCAGCAGGAGCAGCAAAGTTGCAAGCAAAGAAGCAAAATAGTCTATGTAGTCTTGTACTGGGGAAAAATCATCAGATTAAACATCCAGACTGGCTCTTTAGAAAGTAAAATAAAACCTTTTATAACAAGTAATAATTTACTTCTCATAAACCTGTCAGCACCAGCCAGAGCTCAGACACTGTATAAACATATGTACATCTTGGATTAATTACACTTGCCTTCAAATTCACTGCAAGTAATTCCAAACAAGGATAATGCAAGAAAACACTAAATATTCTGGTGGTTGGTATTAGAAGACACAATCTCTTGTGTAAGGGGAGCTGGGTTAATTACCATGAGTATAGCTTTTGCATGTTGTTGGAGGTGACACACAGTGGGGCATGTCCCAGAGCAGCCCTCCCTATGGGCCAGGTTCAGGGTCTTCTGCAAACACAGAGAAATCCTGTCCTTGCCCTGCTGAGTGGTGGAGGTCAGTGGTGGGGGATGCTTTTGGCACAAAAAGCATGAACTGATGAGGAATGGATTCAGCCATGACTTAGAAATTCAGTACTTTGGTTGCTTTACTTCTGAATTATTTGTCAGTACTAGCCATTTTCCTTTGGTTCCTGCCTGGTAACTACCTTAGTTCACTGCAGATTTTTAAAGCCCTCCATCCAACATCATGGAGCCAGAGAGATGAAGACAAACAGAACTGTTTGATAATCTTATTCAAAATGTTATAAATCTCAGAATGTTATGTTTTCCACATCTCCTGTGTGCTGAAGACAGTCACCAGGGTTTATCCCTGTCTCCTGTCTCAGGCAGGACAGGGGGAAATTCTGCTCAGGATACTACCTGCAGCCTGGTCTCCATCTGGTTGGAGACCAACTGGTATCTGGCATCTCCAGTTGCTCCATTAGGGATGTCAGAGCGTACATCCCCAGCTATTTATTTGTTTCCAGTTCAAAGACTGCTGCCTATCATTTGTCTGGTTTTGGACTTGCAAGTACAGTGCAATTCCATGGTGTCTCATGGCAGCAAGTTCCAGAAGTCAAATAACTGTTAGATAAAGCAGCATTTCTCTTTCCTCAGTTTCTAAACACTTCTCCCAGATTTACAAGATGCCCCCTTCTCCTGGTGTTGCTGGATTTGGTGAATGATGGTTCTGTGTGTGGTTTTTATTTGATACTTTCTGACGTTGTAAATTTTTATTTTTCTTCAGCCTTCTCCAATTTAAGGTCTTATGGTCTTACCAGTCGGTCCTCCAAAGGCAGCTACTTCATCCCCAGGATCACATTAAATGCTCTTTCCTGTACCTGATCAAATTTACTTTGCCTTTCATGAGCGCTGTGTGCAGGTCTGGTCCCCACATCCCCAAAATGTGGGCTCACTGCAGTTTTACACAGCAGAAAAACTACGCTGTCTGTTTTGTTCTCTAACACGTTTCCGTGGGGTTTTTTTTGGCTGTCACATCATAGTGAAGTGAAGGTATCCAGTCTTCCTTTTAAGACATAAAAAGATGGAAAAATTCCCACTTCCCTTGGTCTGTTTCTCCAGTGATCGATCACCCTCATTGTGAAAAACATATGCTGTATTTCATATTTGAAAATTTCTGTTTAATGTTCAAACTTTGGGTTTTTTTGGTTTTTCTACCTACTGCTCTCTCCTATGGTTATAAATGTGCATGTACGTTGTGTAACTTTGTGCATAATGTACACAAAACTTTCGAGTTTTACTTTTAGCAGAGGAACTAATGCTAACAAAAACCAGGGTGATCCTGGGTTTAGCTACCAGGATGCAAAGATCCTTCAACGCAGCACACAGGATAAAAATGCTTCTCCAGCTTCTGTTTGGTTTTCTTCTTAGGAAAGTACTAAACCTCAGAAACCTAAGCTTTGGTATTCTAATGAGTCAGTTTGCTTGTGGCAATAATCAAGGTTAAGTATATATTTTTCTTGTTAGCTTTTAGGGTGAATAGCTTGAGTACTGGGTATTTCAGTAAATGATATGGAACTGTCACTTGTACAAAGACAGGGAAAAAATCAACCTTTAGAATAAATATATATAAATACTGGTGTCAGTTGAAATGTATTTCTTTGCCACTACCTTTCATCCATCAAACGTATCAAGGTAGGAGAAACATCTCTGTAGATATCCAGATTTCTGTTGGCATAATTTGGTTTATGAACACAGATGGCACCGATCCTGTTGGTAGCAATTACAATTTTTCAGGTAGGAGAAAACATCCGTTTTAAAACACCTGATTTTGTAAGACTTTTGTCCTAGCTGTTACCTAGATGTAAGAAGTATCTCTGAATATCAGTTGTGTCGTACTTATGACATAAAATGCCACATGTGTGAATCTAGATAAAAGTAATCTCTGTGACATCAGACGTGTGGGATGGCCATATTGTTTAAACTCTCCTGTGCAACACTACGTAGTGGATGTAATGTTTACAGTTTCCACGTCAGAGAAGGCCTAAGCACCTGCACTCCCATTTGTAAGCAGGGAATATTCAAATCAGAACTTTGATAATCATTTGGTTCTCTTGAATACAAGGTGAAAACTATACCTGCATTGGTTGTATTTTATCTTCTGTCCCCGGCACTGAAAATATTACATGAAGAACCTCTCTGTTGAGATCGAATGAATTCTGGGCAGGGGGAGCTGGTGGGAATAGACCTTGATGCATGTCCCATGGCAGCCACTGGATATCACTCACTGGATACCCCTGACCCTGATGGAATGGCTGTGTCGGGGTTACAGCACACAGGCATTGCTACTAAATAAAGATAAAAAGGGTTTGGATTGTTTTCTTTCAAGAGAAGACAGCAAATTAACCTGCCTGTCCATTGTTCAAAGAATAATCTGAATCCAAAGTATCAATTTCTATCTCCGTTTTCCAGCAGGCCCTGTTCAAACAAAAGATTGTTGGAGTTAAGGGGTGTGTCCCAGAGAGAGCTCTGAAATTGGTTTCTTCCTTGAGCCTTTGCTTGCAAACCTGGGATTGTCTTTTACCGTGTGCACACACGTGCCCCTTCCCTCCCTGTCCTCTCACCTTTCTGCCTGGCGTGGTCGGGGTCACCAGCCTTTCCGTGTGTGGTCCCAACCTGGCACTGCCCGTCCCCTGGAGCACTTCAGACACCTATCGTGCCATCGCCATCGCTGCAGCTCCTGCTTTCACATCTTCCCTTGTCACCTTTGTCCACTGAATGTTATTATCCCATTTCATAGAATTATAGAATGGGTTGGGTTGGAAAGGATATTAGAGATCATCCAGTCCCAACGCCCCTGCTGTGGGCTGGGACAACCTTACACTACACCAGGTTACTCAAAGCCCCATTTGTCATACATATTCACTAGCCTCTTGTCAAATAACCCTTGCCATTCCCAAAACTTCACCTCTGAGGTTTACCCCAAATCTATAATCCTTCCCTCACCCCATCTTGCTTACCTACCCCCATGGGACACCTTGAGCTTCCTTCCAGACTGAGCCTGTCTCTCTCACTGCCCCCCCCGGCCCCTTGCAGCACTTGATCCCTTGCAGCACCAGGACTCTCTGAATCTTTGCTCTTTGGCCTCATTTTATGGTAACAGCAAGAAGCCAACTATTAACACATTTCACTGTTCCCAGTGTTTATGTCTCTGCCTTTTGGTGACCACAGGTCCACCCACTGCACAGAACTGCTGTACACGGACCCGGGGCAGTACTACGATGGACAGTACATGAAGGGTTCATTTTACCAGCTCAGCACAGTGGGTTGACTAATTCTGAGTCCTAAAATTGCAGCATTAAATATAAATTACAACAATAATGAATGAGCTTTATCCACCAAATCCCCAACATTTTATATTTCATTCTGAAAAACCCTTTTATGAGCTTGATTACAGCAGTTAGCACTTGTTTTAATTAAACTTATAGCACAGCATGCAGCTGTTTTAACCAGTTTTCAGTTTTTAGAGAAAATCAGTGAGCAGTTCCAGTTGCATTTTGCTGTCAGTCTTCATACGCTGTGCTTTAGCATACATTATTAAAATGTTGATAGAGGATTATATGTCTCAGGGAAGGATAATGGGGATGTGAAACTTCTTACTTCTGGACTATTTTTTCCAACCCAGTTTAGGTTGTTAAGTTTTAGAAAAATGTTTGATGTTTGACTGCAGCTTGGATGTCTTCATTCAAGGAAGCAGGTGGGCTCAGCATCCAAAGCAGGGGATTATAAGGCCACATAACCATGTTTAGATCCCTCATTGTCAGTCTCAGCAAAAAACTGATTGGTTTGTAGGGCTGAAAAATGCTTGCTGCCTTCAGCTACTGCCTGAATCATGTCTGTATCAGAAACTAATTGGATGGGTGTTCCCTGTTCAGTCCCTCTCCTGAGGGATTTAATTCCCAAGGCTATCAGCCCAAAAGAGTTGTATTAGAAAAAGAGGAAAAGAAGAATCTGGTTTTAGGGAATGCGGCGACACAGCCTTTTGTTGCAGCTGGTTTGAAGTGTCTCTCCATTGACATCTAGTGTCCGTACAGAAAGATCTTTAGATTCCTCACAGCCGTGCTGGCAATGTTTACCTCTAAATCTTTAAAGATTTTTGCTTGCCTATATGTTAAGAACACTTACTGATAATACCAGGTCAGCCAGTGGATGAGACTGGTGGTGAAAACACAGGAATCGCCCTACACATAACATGTTTTGTTGTCAGTAACATCTATAGCTGTCTGGGTTCTGAATGGCTCCAGAAACCCTTGAAATGCCTTGTGCTTCAAATCTATTACCCTTTTTTAAGTTATCCTGTACGTACCTGCAAAATACTTTCAATTCTTTCCTCAGAGCATACAAGAAATTGTGAACCCATAAACATTCAATGCAGATATTACAAAGTATTGTACTTTGTAGTCAGGCATTATTCTAATTTTCTTTAATTAAACAAGAGTCTTTTTCAATTATAGAAACCTCTTTACACTCCATTATATCACTAAAAGCTGTTTTATTAAAAAAAAAAAAGTCTATTATTACAATGATGATAAAAGTTACTTTCGTATTTATTTATTTGTTTATTTATACAGTTGAAAAATTCCAAGTTTTTACAAAAGGATTTGTTGTTTTGCTTTTGCAAAATCTTCCATGGTGGCAGTGAGCAATTAATCATGTTGTTACTGTACACTTTGCTCCATAAACAACTCCCTCTGCGCTCTACATCCTTCTGCTCCTTCAGTCAGACTGAAGAGCTTGTGTTGGGGTAGTGCTCACAGGAGCTTTGCTAGAAGCGTGGTCCCCACTGTCCTCGGTCCTAGGCTAATGTGGAAAAGTCTTTCCCTACTCAGAAAATTCCCTGTAGATTTATATTTTGAGCATTTCCATTCATAGAATCTGTTTACAAAGGCAGTTATTTTTAAAAATATATTGTTATGAAAGCTTCACAACATTTGTTGTCCTAATATTTGTGTGTTACAACTTCAGGAGAAGAGTGAGGCAGGTCCAGGGATGCACACTGCGCACAGGTCCAGCTCCAAGGGGCTCATGGACTCCATCATTTCTTGGCAACATTTTATGATCTTTTGTGGGTTTATGTTTTCCAACCTTTCCTCAGTATCTCATAGGCTCTAGAAAAGCTCACTCTTGGTTTGGTGATATCTAACGTAGCAAGGTTTTGTCCTTGCTAGCTGGTGGAAATTACTAATCTACAAATAATAAATTTTTGCCTTAGAGCAATGGGAAACTTCAGCTGCAAAAGAGCTAGAGGAGCCTTTAATTTTCTTTTTGTGAAGGTCAGTGGAGGGTGATATAATATTTCCCACAATTTCTGGAAAAGTAGCTGTCATCAGTTTCTATGGACAGTCAAATATTTTTCCTCTTCCTCCTCTCACTGTTCTGTTATTTTGAAATACTCGTTACATTAGCACAACTGTCAGAGAGTCTGTTGAAAGAGCCTGCTGAATCAATACATCCAGAAGAGGAGTGAAAGCATCATTAAAATATATCCTGCTTGGATTATTCATAATTTAACTATAAAGTGAAACATGTGATCATGAGCAATAAAGGAACGTGACATAAATAATTTCATTCAGAGCAGCACATTAGTGTAGGCACTGGCAAAGCTGCTGCAGCAGCACCCAAAGCCTTAAATATTCAACTGCTTCATAATTTGGGTTACAAATATACGTTATCTGTCCTTGCCATCATCCTTTCATCCCCCATAGATCTCAGTGCTTCCAGCAGCCCCAAATTCTCCCTCCGTGGTGTCAATGGAAGGAGGCAGCGGCTGCAGCCGAGAGCATCGCGTTGCTGTGGCAACACATCCCACTTCCCCGGGGACCGCGTTGCCTCGGTGACATCAGGCCGGCAGACGCCAGTAGATCAAATTGTCTCAAAGCAGCTGCCACCTTAAAAGCAGGGCAGCCCTGGCCTGTAGGTGACACAAATGAGAGGAGGTAGGTGACCTAAGGGGTGTAGGAACACACACTCGCAGCCTGCATCTGGGTTAGGAGAGCGTGACAAGCGTGCCTGGGTCTGTGCAGGTAGTGAGGGAAGGTTACTGCCACAAGGAGCTTACCAGTCAGTGCGTTAAAATAAGATGGCAGGAAAGACAATGTCAGCAGGAGGATTAGCTGGAGGGAGCAAGTTCTGAGGGCACCACTCTTGGTTTGTACAATCAGGACCTGCAAACATATTGCAACACCAGAAAGAATTGTCTTTTGTTATGCGATGCATCTGTGAGTGGAGGTGATCCTGTATGTTCATTTTAGGATAGTCCAGTGCTGCATTACGTTGTGCCACACACAGAGTACACAGCGTCGTGTAGGCAGAGGATTAAAGATCAATTGACACAGGCAAATGCCCATGTTAATGCCATGAGGCATGGAGCCTCCTCCTGGTCCGACAGCCAGGCCCAACCCGTGGGAAAACACTGACAAGTTTTCAAGAGCCCGTAGACCCTTTATCACAACTGTCTTCATGGAGATCTGCACCAAACACCTTCTGTGGACTTCACCAGAGCCATCGGTGTAACTGGTAGTAAGATGAGGGGGTTCAAAGTTTGGTGCATGGACATCAGTTATTCCCAGCACTTGGAGAGCAATTGGAGAAGCAGGAAGATGTTAAAAGATAGAAGAATTTACACAAGTCGGTAGGTAATTTCCCTGTTGTTTGTGCATTCTTGTTGTGGGAATCTTGTGGGAATCTTGTGGGAATCATTTTTCCCTTTACATTGTTGAATTAGGAAGCTTCTTGCCCTCAGCAATTAGCCCTTGAATAAATAGCATCTCTTGAACACAAGCCTGTGTCCTGTTTTTGCGTCTAGCAGTGCTTTGCTTTTTTTTTTAAGCCTTACACAGATTCTTGCAGAAGAGCAGAGGCTGTTTCAGGGGGTCTAGTGTTACTTTTTGCCTCTGCAGGCACTACCATATGCTGCAGTGCTATATCTCAATGATGTTAATATACCTGGTTTTAAGTAAACATTGCCTGTACTTACAGTTACAGCCCTACGACTTGATTTATCCTTGTATTTCTGATACTGGCCTTCCTCTCTCTCAGCCATTCTTTGTGCATTTTCAGCAAGACATTAGCTGTCTTTCTTCTCACAATCAAAGCTATGGTTAATTGTGTTTACAAAGGATTCCTGCACTGTGAGAAATGTTTCTCAGAGTGTGTGGTTTTGCATCATTTAGCCTTGAAAGGATGCTGCTTTCCTTGACATCTTGCTGTTTTTTCTCAATGACTCTGGTAATTGCATCAGCAGCCTTGGGAGTCACATTTTCCTTTCACATCTAGGAAACATGCAACCTTTCCTTACCCTCTCACAGCTGAATCACATATCCAGGCCCTCCTTTCTCCTGTGGCTCCACTCCATCAGGTCTCTTTCTGGCTTCTGTGGATGAGGTCTTGTCTCTTGTCCAGAGCAAACGCTGCCACTTCTGGATCATCATTTCCACTACTCTACTTTTCTATGAACTCCTCGATCTTCCTTCTCCTCCCCTGCACCAAAACCATTTCTTATCTTCTCCATCAACATCCTTTACAAGTGTCTTCAGCCAAGTCTGTCAGCAGTCATTCTGCCAGCATTGTCCCCTGTGACCGTTTCAAAAACACATGTTGGTGGTTTTCCGTATCTCCCTGCCACAGCTGGGCTGTGCTCTCCTGAAACATCTGCAGAGAGGGCCGGGGCATGGAAACCAGCATGGTTCTGCGTGCTCCCTCCTGTTGGAGGGATTAATCTGCCACGTTTCACCTTATACTTAAATTCAGACTGCCTTGGGGAAGGGACTTGGCTTTAGGAATACAGCCCATCCCCACACATTTATGACACTGATGTCACCTCAAAGCCAGTCAGTCCCCACAGTGATGCTCCACATTATCTGCAGTAGTGTGAGGGGGGTGTTTCCCTTTCAAATGCACATCAGCAGTGTCAGCTCCATGACATTTAATTTGCAGTGAGCAAGAAACTAGAGGCAACATGCAGAAAAAAAAATGTTTCCTCTCTTTCTTCACATGCGTTAAAGGTGACGGGGTTTTCTGAGTCAGAGTTAACACAAACCTAGATTTCTACTACAGCTTAGAGGAACCTAAAGGATCATTTAGTGTTCAAAGTATTATTTTGAATTATTGATCAAGCCCCCTGTCTGGCTGAGCTCAGTCAAGTCCTTTGTCAGATTTCATGGAGTTTATTTCTCTTGTCATCCTGAGCAATCTGTGATGTGCAGAACGGAGGTTGGCTGATGGAACAGGAAGGTTGCTGGTGAAGTTTGTCTGTGTGCGTTTGCAGGAGCATCTCGGTGCAGGGGATATGCGTTGCAGTTGTTCCTTTGTTCATATTTAATGATATGAGAAAGAAGAACATAATTATGGCCTGTCTCGCTCAATCTTCTCCCTGCCTCTGACTATTTCGACTCTTTGAGATAAAGGCAAGAGGGAATGCAGTGTTTTCTGACAGCGGAGTGCATCCCAGAGCGGATCAGAAGTGATTCTGCCCCATTTACTCTGCTGTTTCCATTTGACAATGGCTTCCCACAGAGCTGTCACCCGTGTGAAGGGACACGGCCATTACAAGCAGCTCTGCAAGTACCAAAACCTGATCAAAGTCAGGAGCACAGTGTTTCCTCCTGGATTTCTTTGTACATTTGATAGCCCAGTCAGACTGTGCTTGCTTCACTTTTCCTCTCACTAGCTGCCTGATTTCTCCTTACCTGAAAATATCCATACACATCTTACTAGATTTGAGGATGCAGCATCAAAACGGGGCATGGCTCGGAAATGGCCTTTTGTTCCTACTTATCTATTTTAGCTATCTATTTTCTGTTTAGCTTTGTACTGCAAGGTAAACCCATTTCATTTACACTTCAAACCTATCAAGCCCTTTAAAGCTCAGCAGGGTTACAAAAGGGTTTGCTGCCACAGGATTCTGAAAATTGAAAAGTGTCGTATTGAAAAGGGTGTTTCAAGTTGCTGCAAAGTTGCTTGGCTTTGGGCCAAACTGAAACCATAACAGCAAAGACAAGGAAGGACTGGAAGTGTCAAAGAAGGATGAGTTGACCCACCCGACTCCTGGAGGAGGGCTTGGACGTGGGGAGGCACTTCAGGATGATGGTGGTGAAGGATGGTGTTTCTCAAGGAGCCTGAGCTGTGTGGCAGTGCCAGAGAGCTACAGAAAAAACAGTCAATGAGAAGACGGTTGATTGATGAAATTGCTGAAATGAGGAAGAAGGAAAAAGGCTGTAATATGTAAACACTTTAATTGCAAAGTTGTTTAATCTGAGCTGTCGTAGGAGCTGACAGGGTAAGTGTTATTGCTGCCTCCCAGGCTACCTAACAGACAGAAAGACTGATAGGGAAATTTTCCACGTAGAGGCAGAGATATTAAATTATAAAAAAGATAAGAGTTTATCTCAAAAGCAATGAGCTGCTATTTTCTCAAGACCTTGCTGCCAAACTGTGGAAATCAAAGCCATGCTCAAAAGGAGAGAAATCTGTTAGAGAAAGGATGCTGATTTAAATCTTCTTTCAGTTTGCAAAATTGTTTTTACCTACAGAGAGACTTTAAACAAGGGGAAAAATGTATTTCAGTTACTTGGGATCAAAATCTAAGTCTCAGACACACAGAAGAATAGTCCAGAGAGAGAAGCTAGTAATTAGCTGCTGAAAAAAAGCCATGGCAAATCAGAAACTCAAGAGGGATGGAAAGTAACAGGGGAAAAAGGACAAGGGATTGGAAAATGTTCTTGCAGTAGCTAAAGTGCAGCTAAAACAGAGGACTTGAATATGTGAGAAATAACCAAAAGGTTATATGGGAGGATTTCTTGGGAGTTAGTGAGTGTCAGCTGTGACACAGTGACAGCGCTGGTGCTGAGAACAAAAGCTGTGGGAAGGTTGGTTTAATGGGAAAAGTCTATTCTCATTGCAGAAAAATACAGAGACAATGATTTCAGGAAAGAGGATGTTAAATGAAATGGGAAGAATCCTCCCAAGGAGCTTCAGTGATGAGCAAAATAGGGGCCGGTGCCAGGTGCCCACAGTGGGAGTGTGTCTGGGCACAGCGAGGGCCAATGGCTTCCCCGGGGAAGGGAACCAAGTGCCAGCTGAGAGCCTGGCTGTGGTCAGGTCTGGCTGGAGTTGGCAGGAGCAGCAGGGAGCATGTCCAGGAGCAGCAGGGACATGGCATGAGCTGGACCGGGCTCTGCTGCTCAGCCTCTCCATCCAGCTCCCACCATCCTCCTCGGCTGCTGCCATCCTCCTTGGCCCCTTGCCCCGGCGATGGGGCAGCCCCTTGCCTCACAGGGATTGTCTCCATCAGAAGCAGCCCACCTGAAGCTTTAAAAAAAAGCAAAATAATTATTAGTTGCCTTTAAACTGAAAGATTTGAAGATCAAAGAACAAAGCAATGAAGGCAAAAATGACAAAACTAAAACCAATCTACTTCTGTTTTCTTATTTCAAGCAGGTAATTAAGCAAGTGCTAGACATGAAAGGTCTGCTGCAGCAACTGTTTATTTCAGCAGAAGCAAAGGGAAGCCATGGACTCTTTATTAAAAATGTATCTTTTGGACTGAAGCTGAATATAAGAACAAGAAGTGATGCTACCTCTTATTAAAGGACACAGTCGCTGAGTTATCGCTATCACAGGTTTTAGCTTCTGCTCACAATCAAAAGCAAATAGTTTTAAATGCACTTTAAAATAGGCCACTACTTTGGGAAAGGTCAAATTCACATTGGAATTTTGACTAGCATATGTTTTCACAGGAAAACACCCAATAAAGAAGGTAAAATCGAGAAGGGAGCAAGCACTCACTGTATCAGCCACTCAGGCTCCCAGACTGCTGTGAAGAACTGCCTTCAGGGAAATAAGATTATGTTTTACTTTCGACATATATAGAATAATAGATTTCTCATTCATCTCTAAATTCATATCAAAACCAATTAGGCAAGAGCTACTGAAGGAACATGGAGGAAAACTATGACCAAATCTTAGAAGCAGTATTTGATTGCCAGATGAAGTCTCAGGGAACGCTTTTTGGGAAATGAATGTTCTGGTCACTGGAACAAGTTAAAGAAATTAAGGAAACTCAGTGCTTTCAGTAAATGTAAACCTCTTTTTATATATATTTATTTATGAAAATAATTTGCCTAGCCAGTATTAACTAGTGATTTTAAGAAGATCGTCCCCTTTGAAGTTGATTTGGGGCAAATTTCAGAAGTGGCACACAGCTGCCAGAGATCTTCCTTCAGAAAATACTTGTGAGCAAACATTTAACAGATTTCAAGGTTCCTAGCAATCGCATTTCAGAGCATCTAGAACAGCCATATGACTAATATGATAAGCAGCTCCTTTAACAACTAAAACTAACCATAAAAATCAAGATGAGCATCTTCCATGGACACCTCACTTCAAAATCTTGCAGTTATTCTGAACAAAACTTTAGCAGGTGAGCTGAAGTGTGAATAAAAGGGACTCGAAGTCAGAAGAAGACGCTCTCAATGCAATGGGCTGGGCATTGTCAGTGTTACCATTACTACCCGCAGAGCCAGGATAAAGAAAGGGCTGGGCGTTTTTTTGCTCAGAAAAACAGTACTTGTTTATTGATGGTGTAAATGTTGCTAGGCTACATGGATTAAATTAAAAACCCCATCCTTTCCCAATGTGTACACCACCTTCAGCAAAGCATGCTCCATGAATTTAGTACAATTTTTTTCCACATATTCAAATTTACCAGAAAGGATGGACCAGAGTGCTTTAATTAATGAAAGACCTATAGAAGACAGAATATTAGCCAATTACTCAATAAAGAAACTTTACAGCATATTTAGAAATCAATACCAATTTTAATTGACCAACTGTGCCAGTGCCCAGGGGAAAACAATAGATAATAAAACAAAACATATCAATATGCTGTATAGAAATTATTATCATTTCATTAAAAATGGTATGTAGAACTAGAAGAAATACACAAAAGGGGAAAGGACAATCCTGGCTTCGTACAAGGAGAAATTAAATAAATCATCAGCTTGGAAAAGGACCCAGAGGAGAACAACCCAGAAAGTAATGAATTATTTCAGAATAGATGAAGTGGAAACAATTTGCTATTATTTCTCACAAGACAGGATTTAAGTGACAGCAGTGAAATCATCATTTAGCCAATCTAAGACAAAACAGCACATAATTAAACTTGCTGCCACCAGGTATTGTAGAGGCCAAAAGCAAGAAAGAGTCCTAAAGGTGATTGTACAGAAAAGTGAGTATAGGGCTCCTAAATGCAAAGGCGCACGGTCTGCATCCCAGTAAATCCCAGTGCATGGCTGTGGATGGCAGAGCTGGGGGAGGTACATCTGGGTGCTTTGTGCCTCCTGTTTCCTTTCTGGGGGCAGAGCTTTGGGCTGAGAGACTCTTGGTCTGAGTAAGGCAGTTCTCAGTGACACAGCGAGCTTTTCTATCTTCCAGAAAGAGTGACCTTAGTTGTAATAGAATAGAATCTTCTAGGTTGGAATGGACCTTCAAAATGATCTTGTTCAACCATCAACCTAACTGACAATAAACACCCACACAACAAACAAAATGCAACGCCATCACTAAACCATGTCTCCCAGCACCACGTCAACCTGTCTTTTGAACACCTCCAGGGATGGTTTCTCAGCCACCGGGATGGCCCATTTCCAGTAAAGTTTTTCCTCATATCCAGCCTGAACCTCCCTTGGTGTAACTTGAGGCCGTTTCCTCTAGTGCTGTCGCCTGTGACTTGGGAGAAGAGACCGACCCCCCCTCTCTGCAGCCTCCTTTTAGGGAGTTGTAGAGAGTGATGAAGTCTCCTCCCAGCCTCCTTTTCTCTAAGCTGAATAAAACTAGTTCCCTCAGCCTCTCCTCGTAAGACTTGCACTCCAGACCCCTCACCATCTTTGTTGCTCTTCTCTGCTAGTTGATTAGGAAACAAAAATA
The DNA here is from genome assembly GCA_004320125.1 of Scolopax mira. Taxonomy (NCBI): domain Eukaryota; kingdom Metazoa; phylum Chordata; class Aves; order Charadriiformes; family Scolopacidae; genus Scolopax; species Scolopax mira. The sequence goes on along the minus strand of BJBW01006330.1, from coordinate 81,070 downwards.
AAAAGACAAATTTTCCTTTTATTTGCAGATTGCTTGAAGAAATGTCTTCAGGCTGTATTGAAAAATGTGGATAGACAGGTTATCCTGGAAGAACAGACTAAGATCTGCAAATGCCAGGGGTGACTCTGTGCCTTTGGGATAACAGGCATGTGGTACAGATTCATCCCCTTAGCCAGATCCTTAGGTAGGAAAATGGGGAAAACCCCAAGAATTTATCATCAGCACATGAGAGAAGTTGTCTGTGTCACAAAGAATTGCTCTCCCAGGAGAGACAGATTCTTCACAGCAACATCGTGTCACTGTGCCTCATCCCTGACACCCCTGGCAGAAGCAGAACCAGCTCCAGGCACCTCCCCAGCCCAGGAGACATTGAATTTTGCCATCTTGACGCAGCTTTTGCTGAACAGAGGCAGGGACCTGGAGCTGCTGGGGTGGTGGGCAAGGACAGAGAGGGGGAGGGTTCTCCAGGTCTCTCTGTCCACCCTGCAGAAGCCTGCCATGCCTTGCAGCTAAGCACGCCTGCTGCTGCTTGGAAATGGGTGGCCAGGCCAGGAGAACAGCAAGTTCCCTCCACCGAGTGATCTCCTGCCATCAACTGCCCATTCCTGAACTTTGGTTCCAGCCAGGAGGCAGTAAACGAAGCAGATAATTGCCTGGCAGTGATTGATAGGGAGTCAAGGGTGAGCGGGGAGGGAGGGGGAGGGATGAGTGGGGAGGATTATGTTTCAGAGGGAAGTATTTTTTTAGGATTTGTCTATGCAGGCAGTTGGGAGCTTTTCTGAATCACATGGGCTTAGCCCGAGCAGGAGGACTCGCTGTAATTTTACACCTTTTCAGCATTTCAGCTGGTTCTGCTGAAATCTGCATAGGGATTAAAGATGGGAAGCAACAGAGAGTTGATTTCCTTGCCTTCAGTCTGCCAGGACAAATATTCAAGGCTAACTCAGATTTTAGAGCTTTTTGATTGTATGAGCAGAGAGAGGAAGGAGCAAGCAGCTGCCAGCAATAAATAACTATTAGGAAACACTATTAGGAAATAGTACCAAGAAGAAATGTTGCTGCTAGGGATATGCTTTCAGCATTGGGGAATCCATAACCAGGCAGCTCAAAATTTACTTTGATATCCAGAGCTCAGGTCTCCCATGAAGAAGGGAAGTCAGCTCGTTGCCCAGAAAAACCTGGCAGCGTTAGCGACAGCGTCCTGTGCTTCAGCAAATCTACATTCAAACTGTCACCTGCAAAGGGAAGTGAAGTTTATCTACAGCCTGTTGCTGTGTCTGTGACACCGAGCTTTATAGCCAGGCTTCCAGTAAGCCCAGGGAGAACCTCTGCATTGTAAACTGCTTAAACTGAACCGTCCGGGTTTAAAGTGTCTGAATTCAGAGACACGGTAGTAAAAATCCTGTTCAACCTCGACTTGAGGTTTACATTTTTACCAGGTTTTGAGATAGACTTGCAGAACTATTCTAACACATTGAGGTAATGGAAAATGTTCTCAATTTTATACACAAATCTCCCTGAATTAGAAACGGGTTTCCATTTCAAGCATCCAGCACCAGGCAGTCCATTCCCTCTCCCTCACTGGGTGGCTTTCTCATGGCAGGGTCCACCGGGCAGAAAGACAGAGCCTGGAGTGAACCGGGGCCAGGCAGAGCCACACCGGTGGCCGCTGAGCGGGGCGGGCAGCTCGCCGTTATGAATGAGCACAGCCACACGCAGCCGGGTCACCCGAAATGCATCCCGGAGAGCGGGGAAGGGGCAGGAATGCCAGCAATGCCTGCAGCCCTCTATCCCGGGAAGCCCCCGGCTGCAGGGCAGGTGGCTCCCTGCCATCCTCTGGGTTGGGAGCAAAAGTCCCCAGCAAGCAGCTGCCAGGGCAGCTGGGCCTATTTTCAAACGGGAACAGTTGAGCAGCGTTTATTAAAGCCCTTTGGTGCAGAGCACGGCGTTCGTGGCTTCGTGCCACTGACTCAGTGGGGCATTTTTGTCCGTGGCCTGTCCGAGCAAGCAGCACGGTCGGGCGTTACGGTTGGAAACGAGATGTTTTGAAGAGAACCATCCCACGCCACATGTACAAGGTGCATTCCTGCCCAGGGGCTACAAGCCACCGGAAGGGACTATTCTTGTCGTGGTCAAAAGATCACTTGCTGTAGGATGGCTCCAAAATGCCATCCGCCAGTTTATCGTGGTATTTCCTCTACAGCTGCTGGCAGGAGGAGCCTCAGCAATGCCAGGCCCCTCAAATAAGCTGAGAAGTCACCGATGGTGAGATGACTGGCTCAGTGGAGGAGGGGAGAGCACAGAGGTTGACTTTGGTAAGGCTTTCAGTGCTGTCTCCCATGACACCCCCCTGCACTAATTGGTGAAGCACAGATTAGATCAGTGCTCTGAAAAGTGTCTGAGCTGACTGAGGGTTGGGATCAGTAGCATAAAGTCCAGGTGACTCGTGATGAAGTCAGTCACTAAAGGTGGACTCCAGAGTGAGTACTGAGAACACTGCTGTGTGACATCTTCATTCATGACCTGGAGGATGGGATGGAGTGCACCCTCAGCAACTTTGCAGATGATGCCGAGCCAGGAGGAGTAGTTGGTACCCAGAGGTTTGTGCCATGATCAGAGAGCCCTTGGCAGGCTGGAGAGCTGGACCAACAGGAATGGCATGAAGTTTGCCAAAGGGGAGTACAAAATCTTGCTCCTAGGGACAAATAACCCCATGCATGAGACAACGCTGGAGGGGCATGCAGCAAAGGCCGTGAGGGTCCCAGTAGAGAAAAGGCTGAGCACAGGCCACCAACATACCCTTGTGGCTTTGGGAAGAGCATAGCCAGCAGGTCATGGGAGGTGATCCTTCCCTCCACTCAGCCCTACAGAGGCCACATCTGGAGTCCTAGGTCCAGTCCTGGGCTCCCCAGCACAGGAGAGACAAGGACATACTGGAGCAGTCCAGTGAAGCACCGCAAAGATGATGAAGGCATTGGTGCATCTGCAATATGAGGAGAGGCCAAGACAGATGGAATTGTTCAGCCTAGAAAAGAGAAGGCTCCAGAAGGATCTTACCACTGTGTATGGATACCTGATGGGAGGGATTTTAGAAGGAGATGGAGCCAGACACGCTGTATGTCTTGTACTGTGAGAAATATGAGTAAATGCACCCTCTTCACATTACTCACCATTGGTAATATCTACCACGCAATGTCCTTTCCAAACTGGAGAGTCTGTAGTAATCCTCCCACAGGAAGCAGTCAAGTTAGATCAAGAGTGACTTGTCAGGGGTATTCCAAGGACCTTTCCATCCATATAGCAACGCAGAGTGAACACAACAGCCACTTGCAGACAATGGGCAGAGAAATGCAAGCACAGATTTGAAATGCAAGCATGGAAGGTTTCTGTATCATGGACTCCTTCTGGAATATTTCCATGCACCTTGAATCACTACTGGAAAAATCACTTCCATCAAGGCAGATGGGCCAGGCAGATATACAGCACAAGCATTTTGTGGAATTTTATGCCAATTTTGATACAGGAAAACCACATACTATCAGCACAAGGAGCATAAAGACTAATGTCATCAGTATCCGTTGCTGGTACGGAGACAGAGCTTACCCACTGCTGCTGCATACATTAACCTATGTGCTCTCCCACAAGAGGCCGGGCAATTAGAAAATAGCACTTGAATGCAAATCTGAGCTTCTGAAAGAAAGAGAGTCTCATTGCACAGGAAACCACACCTGTGTTAAAATCTCCCCTCTCGTTCTGGGGCTGCACACGCCAAGGGCAAGAATTTGGCAAATTTTGTATGGCAGAATCTTGAGAGACATGAGCAGCTTTTTAAACATTTCCAGGGTGCCTGGTTTTCAGTTTTTGAACAAACAAGCAGATGTGTCTGATCAGCCTTCCCAAAGCTCCTCTCCTCCCACCACTGCTTTTGGAAAGCAGCCCCTCATTCACAATTTACTGCTTCCATTTTTTACTTATCAAAAAGCACCAAATTAAAATCAAGGGTGTGAGCCAGAATTTTATCAAACAAAATACAAAGCTCTGCAAAACCTTCAGATTAGGGAGAATATAATTAGAATAATTGAAATTGGAAAAAGGATCTGGAATGCTTTAAAAAAAAAAAGTATTTAAAATGATAGTTTGGCAGAAGGGAGATAGTTTACAGTTAATAGTAACAACTGCAGTATTAGAGAGCGTGGAGAATTTCTCAGTCTGTCAGAGCAGATACTGCTTAAGGCCACAGACAGGTGCCTGGGCTGGTGACAGCACAGCCAAGGTAAGTGCTGGAGCACCAAGGGAGAGCACACAGACTGAGAGAAGGCTCCTCAGAACCCTAACAGAAAAGCTGTGCTTTTAACCCCAGCAACTGAATCCAGGGCATCGCTAGTCCCTGATTTGATTTACAAGAATTAAATGTTTGTTTTTCAAAGACTGCAGCACTCCAGAGTAATAGGATTGGAATAGGGAGGGAGCGCTAATTACAGTGCACAGCTCATCACCAAGCTCAGAGGATCAGAGTCTTCCTCAGCAGGACAGATGTGGAGAGGAGCCTCCTTCCTTCCAGCTGCCTCTCTGGCCTGACAGAGACGTTAAACTTTGGCAGCCCGATTCGGAAAGTTGTGGCTGCCACAAAGGGAGGCAGCGGCCGGCCAACAGCAGCTGCTCTGCTGGCTTCCCAGCTTCTGACCTTGCCTTTGGACCTGCAGGTTTGTCCCTCTTGCCAACAGCCTCAGACAGCCATCTGCTGGGCAACTGCATCACCAACCAGCCCGGAACAGCATTGACAACCAGGATGATTCTGCTTCAGTTCTTCTGAGCGTCCTGGGAGACCGTGAGCTCAACAGGATGCATTGTTTGACAGAGCAGCTGGATTAGGCAGCGTTAAACATCAGTGTACAGAATTTTAAGAAAAAAGATACATGTCCGTGCCTCCCAATAAGTGTCAGTATTTCTGGAATGCATAAGTAAAAGGGAAAGAAAAAAACCCTCAGCTTTATAGCACTTCTTAAAGTTGGAAGTTGTTTCTAAGCATCAAAGCCCAACCACAGAGCAGTGAGGGAACATAAGCAACTTCAGGATAGCATCTGGTGGCCAGGAAGCACCGAGCCATAAAAGCAGACTTTGTCCTCTTGAAACAAGGTTGGATTTAACCCCAGTAAACCTAGAATCGTGTTTAAAACCATCTGAGAGGTTAACGTCCTTTTATCACTGCTTCTCTGAACTGGTATTAACTCAGTGTTCACACTTTATTTCATTCATCCATAGCTGCAGTGACACTGGGAAGTGGGAGCAGCAAGAGGTTACCAAGGAGTGAGGGACAGGGACAGTCTGTGGAGGGTAAGGCAGCAGCGAGAACGTGGAGGCAGCTCCAAGCAACTGGGATTTTCCCACACCAGGGGCTTCCTCGTTGGTCTCAAGCCCCCACCCTGTAAAGCACAAGAGGCGGGCAGGCAGGTTGCCCTCTGGTCCTTCCAAAGAATCAGGAAAGAAAGGGGGATTCAAGGCTTCTCCAGCACTTTTGGGTGGAAGGTTTTCAGGACTGGCCCTGCCTGTGGAAAACCAAGGTGAAGACTGTGTCATTATGGTATAGGCCAATAGACCATGCCAGACCAAGGACAAACTCTCAGCCTCCTGTCCTGTTGACTATCAGCAAAAATGCTTTCCTTGAACTCCCCTCTCCATGTCCAAGCCTCTCCCTGGAAAACATAAAATGCTTTCCACAGGCAAATCGTGTAACTTAGTTTCTGGCTTTACAGTTAAAAAGTTGCATTCGTAACACAGGACCTAAGGGGACTTGTGCAACAAACCCGTGAAGTGTGGAACGTTCATTTCTGTGGCTCATGGCAGAAATGCAAAAGCTAGAAGGCAAGGGGTTAACAATTAAAGATAGTGAGGCACAACTATTCCTAATCACAGCTCAGAATTAAGAATTGGACAACTTTTGCAAAACTAACCATGCGTGACCATGCAAAAAGTAAGTGAACGGAAGCACACATTCTAGCCAAGCAGCAGCCAGCTTTATTGAGTTCAAATAATACTGCATCAGACAAAAAAAAATGAGAGTTGCCTTTTGCTTCTTAGCATTAGTCATATCTCAACTGAAAATATGATTATGTTTAATGATATTAAGAGAAAACCAAGGAACAGGAGCAAGAATAAAGTTAGAGAAGATTGCAGAGCCAGCGTCCCCCTCATGTATCCTCCTCGTGTCAGAGAAATTGAGCTCTTAAGAATACTGTTAAATTTTCCCAGGTCAGGGACTGTAATCCCAGGACACAGCATTTTATGAATCAAACATATTGTGGGTTGCTCTGAACCATGCTATACTTTTGAAATCACATTCAGAATATCGTCAGCGAGACAGAGAGGGATTTCAGAGAAAAGTTCAGGATCAAACACATTTCCTCACTGGCTGCTTCAGTAAAGCTTAGTCCAAATGTTAAGCAGAATTAATTTTTCCTCCTAGTTCCACAGAAAAGATCAGTGCAAGAGATCCAATATGCTCTCTGTAACACCCCTCGACCACCCAAACGTAGCTCTGGCCTCCTCTGCTGAGTTCTGTGTTTGGTGCAATACACCCATGTAAGATTAAAACCACACAGAAAAACAACTGAAAAAACTACAAGAGACAGGAATGCTATCAGACATTGCTTCTAGATATTAGTATGTGCAGCTGCTAACTCATGCTCTGAGAGTTAAGTACACACTGCCAAACAATTATTTTAAGGACATTTTTCAGCATTAATAGCTACATGTTTCTTCCGTAAATAAAGTATTACATTGTAAGAAGTGTCTCCTTCTTCCATGAGGAAGTACTTAAGGTAGTGTGTGTAGTAGTGACAGCTGCCTGTTAGCAGACAGCTGTCTCTGAGACGTGGCTCAGAATCAGGTGAATCACCTCTAACTCCTCATCACCTCTGTTTCAGAGCTACAGCTTCCGTTTCTGAACAGCACATAGCACCACCTAAAGAACGTGAGGAAGGCAGAAAGGTATTAGGCAATTAATCATTCCTGAAACTTCAAGCCATCATTCATTTATTCCGTTGAGGCAGACTTGCACTCTCTTCCTTCTCCTCTCTAGTTTCCAAAGACTTCCTGGTCTTCATAGACCTGGTGCAACCCAGTTAAGAAACTTCATAGCAACTTCAAAACCAAGAAAACATGCCTGGAAAAGAGAGAACGTACAGAACAAATAAGGATTATAAAAACCCGTTCCACACAAAGTTTTTGAAATGCAGCACTCTAAACACCAGACATGGCTGATGTAGAAGGAGGAAGACAACAACAAGTCTTGGACCAGAGGCAAGAATTCTACCATCTTCCTCCACACAATGGCAGAACTTCTATTCCATTTGGCTCATTATTTACGGAAAGGGAAGCCAGTCCAAACGTATCCACCCACTTCTGTCTTCTACTGGTGGATATACAATCAGGAAAGAAATACTATCAGAATAAGTCAAAGGGCTTTAATGAAAAAATTTGAAGGAAGGTTTATCTGGTGTTCCCCCTAGATTAAGGTACATTTTTAGAATCTGGACACCAACATCCAGAAGTGACAAGAATCTCACTGAAATGGTACAACAGTGAGCAGCCGGTCATCTCCTCTACTGACCACAAATCTTCACTGTGACTGCCCAGGTCCCCAAAATCCTCCTGGAATTGCAATTTACTTACCGCATTAGCGGGAAATGCCCTGATCATTACAGCTGTGAAGCCCTTATACAGAGACGCAACTCCTTCCTCTCTGATGAGTTCTCTCAGCACATCTCTAAAACCATTTGGGTATTTTCCTGGAGGAGCTGAAAGGGATACAAAACACATCACTTAAGATGTGTGACAGTCACAAACACTGAAGAAAGCGGTGTATGTAGCAGCCCAGGATTTTCAAAAGGTTCACACTTTTATACCATCTAAGTGGCACCAGAACCCAAACATTGCTGGAGCTGTTTTGTGAAAACATCTGCTTGGGAAAGTTATCTATTTCAGTCAAAAGTTAGTAAACAAAAAAGACACCTTACTAAAGACTCAGTAGACAGAAGGAAGGTGCTCACCATCACCACAAACCATTTACCTAATCAAGTCACTGGGGGGCAGGGAAGAAAGGAGAGTAACTTTTGTCAGGGTTGGATGTCTGAGCTGCTGCTTGCACCACTGATCACAGCACTCCCAAGAGCTGCAACGAGGAGACAGGGAGGTCAGCTATAGAAATTGATGAAGTTTGTTTATAAGAGATAGAAAATGATCCTATCACATCGAAGCCAAGAATAGCAACAAACTTCAAGTGAAAAGCACAGGCTGTTTTAATGCTGATGTTACACAGATTTGCTGGTGTTTCTAAAAAGTTGTTTTATTCAAAGAACAATTTCTTCCTTCTCCTGACAGTTCTCTGGAAAGTGCTGCCTCTGCCAGCCCTCTGAGCAAGCACTCCACAAAACAGAGTGGAGCCAAACAGAACCACCATTAACCCACATCACCTGTACAGCAGCATTGGGACTGGCTCAGTGGAACAAGGATGCAAAGTTGTAGTGTTTCACGCCCAGCTCTTGGTGTGATACCAAACAACCACAGCATCCATTATTCAGAGAAAAGAAAAGAAGTTTCCTGCACTAGATTAATGTGATCCGTGACTCAAGAAAAATGGTTCTCTCTGTTCCATGGAGAGCTGATTCCACAGACAGAGAATACAAGAAGCTGTAACAAAAATACCCATTGAGTGGGACTCTCAGAGAAACCAGGGGAAAGTCTGTCAAACCACTGAAGCTCAAGGCCTGGGGCCTTTCTCACCATAACTAGGCCACAGATCTTTAGGAGCAGATCTGCTCGTCTAAAAGAAATGCTCTTGGCAGGGTATGCCCAGTTACAGTAAATTTCAGATAGCAAAGGCTACAATTTATACAACTATGTCTGAAAGTGAAATAACAAAACCTCTCAAAGAATTATATTTGCAACAAAACAGCCACAACGAGCAGTTCTATTATTGCGACTTCTGTGCTGAGGTTTTAAAACAGGTATCTTGAATTGGGATTATTTACTGTGTCCAGTTCTGGGCTCCCCAATTCAAGAAGAATTCAAGGGACTGCTGGAGAGGGTACAGGAAAGGGCTACAAAGTTGATTAGGAACACCCCTTTGCTTCTTATGAGCAAAGGCTGAGGGTCTTGGGTCTTTTTAGTCTGGAGAAGAGAAGACTGAGGGGGATCTGATCAATACCTATAAATATTTAAAGGGTGGGTGTCAAGAGGAAGGAGTCAGTCTTTTTTCAATGGTGCCCAGCGACAGGACAAGGGGTAACAGACACAAACTTGAACATAAGAAGTTCCATTTTAACATGAGGAGGAACTTCTTTCCTGTGAGGGTGGCAGAGCACTGGAACAGGCTGCCCAGGGAGGTGGTGGAGTCTCCATCTCTGGAGACATTCAAAACCTGCCCAGACATACTCCTGTGCAACCTGCTCTGGGTGGACCTGCTTTGGCAGGGGGGTTAATGATCTCCAGAGGTCCCTTCCACCTCCATATCATTTTGTGATTCTGTGATTATATTAGTAGGGAGGCAGAAACAAAGATGTGCATTCGCCAAAAATTTGTGAGGAAACCAACTCAAAAGCGAGGAACACACTTGGGTTTTTCATGTAGTTGTCTCAAGCAATGCTCAAGATGCTCAGATGGCATCTTCCACCCCCAGGAGCCCTGCACTGACCGTGGCTGTGACAAGTTGGGACACAACTCACCAGTCTGGAAACGGGATTTCAGCACGTCTGGTGGAATGGCAACGGCCCAGTTGAAGATCCCAGCCAGGCCCCCAGCAAAGAGGATCCGAGGCACGCTGAGGTCACTCACACTGTGGCAGGATTGGGATGGGGTGGGAGGGAAAATTAAAAAAAAAAAAAAATTAAAAAAAGAGAAACAAACAAACAAAATATGAAAAGCTCACCTGTTTTGACTAAGGTGACAAAGAAGCAGCCTGGCTGACAGCCAAGAGGCAGCACAATGCTGCAGACCTGAAAATTTGAGCAAGATTTACAAGAATCAAAACCCTATGGGAAAAATGTACTAACTCCACCCTAAAGGTTCAAATTTTTTTATTGAGCAGCACACACACAGATGCTCTGGGGAAAAAAAAAGAAAACAAAACAGTGCAAAAAAAAACCAACAACAAAACCACACAGCTTTTTGTGCACACACAGAGGTGAAAGTGAAGAGACCTAATTTAAATATTCCTTGGCTAATAAGATCCAAGGCTAGAATCTGAGAGAAACTCAAGACACTATTTAAATTTTCAGTTAATCCCTGACCAAAACAGCTCAACTCACAAGATGAGGAACCTTTTTTTTTTGTTTTAAAAAAAAAAAATTGTTTTGATGATACTGTCCTAAATCTCTCCGTAACTGGGGAGATTAATCAGCAGTGTTTGAGAAGTTCAGAAATGATGACTGTGAGATTTCACTAACCTCTTTCCCTCCGGGGTCAGAATGTTCTTCAGCCATTCGTACGTCATGAAGTACATTCCGCTGGCTGGGACATCTAGAGGGTAAACAAAGACTGAGTAGTGGGAAACAAAATGAAGCCTAGAGGCAAGCAGCCCCATGCCAGCTCAGCAACACCACTAAGTACACCCAGATTCCTTTTCTGAACCTCCTCTACAAACAAAACAAAATCTTCTGTTGCTCTAGACAGAGGTGCCTGAACTTTCCCAGGAACAGCAGGTGCTAAAGACAAGAACTTGGAAAAAATCTGTTTTCAATCACTTCTATCAGCAGCCTTTCAAGCCAGACTGTAACCATTCTGATGGCCGTTCAGCTAATGATGAGACAGCTCTAAGCTTTCTTAATTGCTGCGTAGCAGATCAGAACAGTTCAGGAACTTCAAGAGTTCTACACACTCTATTTTGGGGTTGATTTTTTTAGTTGATGGGTTTCGTTTTGGGGTTTTTTTAAAGATACTCCCGCAGCCGATTCATAGCACATGCCTAAATTGGAGAACCAGCCTCTGGGTAGGGACACTGCCACAGTTACATCGCTAGTTCTACACTTCTGTGAGAAGCAGAGGATTGAACAAATTCAAAAACTGAGGTATCAAAATACAGACATTTCAACTTATCATTGGAAAACATTGCCCCAGCACAGGGAACAATCTAATGCTTTCCAAAGGAGAAAGTACCAAAATGTGTAAAGCACTCAGTGTCTGGCACAACTACTTTGTTGTTGTTAGAGGGGTCATGACATCCCAGTCCAAAATAACCTACACTTGAGCGGGTAGAAAGCATAACTGCTGCAATCACATCTTCTAAAACAGTCAGTGTTATATAGCAAGAGTTACAGGCAGTCACAATCCTTCTCCCAAGGAAGAAAAGGAAAAAAAAAAAAAAAGCAAACAAAGGAAGAAAAAAAGCCCACTTCTGCATTTTTCTTTTCTCTTTGTTCTCTCTGTTTCTCTCCTGAAGTCTCTCCACTTGGCTTCTCAGATCTTAATTACTTCCTATATCCCTCTGATCCTCATCATCTAATCTCTTCCTCACTCACTGAGAATCTCCTGTTTATTTCTCAGTCCCTTTGAGGCACTGGAGGAGCTCTGCAGACTGGGGGGGGGGAAAAAAAAGAAAAAAAAAAGAGGGGGTGACATAGCATCTCTAATTGGCTAAAGGGACAAGAAGGGATACTATGAGATCTATGATATGTCAAGCTTCTTATCTTGAAGTACCCCATGCAGAAGAAGCATCAGAACATCTCCATCCATTACCTCTCATGAGGGTGAGCACCGTCCCCTTGTATACACCACGAATCCCCGCCTCGCGGTACAGCTGCTTTGCACAGTCCAAAGAGCCACTGTATTTAGTTTCACCTGTAGCTGCCTGGATCTGAAAAATTAAAGCAACAGTGAAGGCTTTGGCTGGTGAACAATCATTCAGCTCATAGTTAGAAAGCCATGCACATGTTTCCAGAGAGGAAAGAGCACACACTCATTCCACAGGGACTCCTGCACATGAAACCTCTGCGTCACTTCCTCAAGCAGCTCCCTCCTGTGCCAGCTGAGGATACGTTTACTGTTCCATGCAGTGGCTAGATTCTCCCTTATTTTTCCCCAGTGTAAGTTCAAAATGAATGAAGTCAGTCAAGCAACACTACACTTGTACCGACAAAAAGTAGCTTTCAAATAGTTTAGTGAAATTCAAGCAGTTTGCATGTGTATAAAAGCTTCCATGATAACATCACGTCTGTCAGAACAAACACGTGACCACCCATCACTCTGCCAACCCAGTTCAACATCCTCTGAAATCAGCCAACCTTCCCACCTCTGCTAAAGACAGTTTACATTTTCCAACAATGTTTTAAAAAATCCTGGAGGAGGCGTAGAGCTAACAGCCACCCAAACATTAGAAAACTACTTCACATATTCTGAAATGCATTCCCTATTGGGAACTTGTCAAGGTAACAGAAAATCTTTACACTAGAGAATTATGATCTAGTAGTTTTGTAGTTTTTTAGAAGTTTCTCAAAGTATGGAAAAGTTCTGTTTTTCAGAACGAAGTAGACTGAGGCATCCACTGATGCCTCATATAATGCCACAGAGCATAAGGCTTGTGCTCTGTGAAATGAATAGAGCAATGAGGGCTGCATGTGCTTTATACTGTCGTGGTGAGTTGTATAATGCTCCTTCATGACACAGTTGCATTAAATGACAACTGTCCCAGTCCTGTCAAAAAGCCTAACAGAGTAAATACACTAGCCAAAGAAGTTTCTGGTATGGAAACACAAGACCCCCTAAAATTAAATTCCCATCACCACCATCCAATGCCTTACCTGTAAAAGGCACTTGATTCTCTCTCCTGGAGCCATGATTACTGTTGTGAACACTCCCGACAACATGCCAGCAGCAAACAGCTGAGGATATCTGCCCCGAGGAAAGAGAAGAGACCCTAACACAACACAGTACTCAGGAATCGAAGGGCAGAAAGACCCCTGTGTCACCGGGTGACGCCGCTCCACACGAGGCTGGCAGTGGAACTAGAAATGGATCCACTGCTTTTGGTGAAGTGCCTCATCAATGCCTAATAAGAGCTAAGCACGTAAGATCTCTAGGATTCAAAGCGCTGGTTCCCACAGCAACCATAACTCAGGTCTTCACATTCATTGTATTTGCTAATATTTCTAGTACTTGCGATTTTTGGCTACAGCATTCCCATTCATTTTTATTCCCAACATTCCTCCTCCATTCTCCCACACTCTCCTCAGTGGCCTCAGCTTCCACTCATGTTCCTGCTCACGCAGCCTTCCTGTAACCCCTCAGCCCCTCGCTCCTTCGGCCTCTGCCATCATCGTCTGTCCTACCAACCTGCCATCGTCACACACATTTTGCACCTGCTTTCACGTGGCAAAATCTCCAAGTCAGAAATCCTTTAAACAAGCTGGGTTTCCCCATCACAAACAGGATCCAGTGTCCTGCTACCTTCTAACATCTCCATTTAACTAAATTCCATACCTCCTGCTTCTCTCCACTTGCCCAAGAGATGGCATTCTATTCATTTTCAATTCTTACACCTTTCTTTATTCTTAAATTCTCATTAAATCTTGCAGGCTATTTAGACCTTCCTCACCAGTGCATCTCCTGCTTAAATGAAACTTGGAGTTTTCTCACTCACTTTGGGATTATTCAGCCCCAGAAAAGACAGAACAGGCACCTCAAGTTGAGTAGGATCTGGGAGTCCTGGTAGGTAGCACACTTTCCATGCACCAGCAATCTGCCCTTGTTGCCAAGAGGGCCAATGGGATCCTGGGCTGCATAGGAAAGAGTGTGGCCAGTAGGTCGAGGGAGGTCATTCCCCCTCTGCTCTACACTGGTGAGGCCACAACTGGAATCCTGCATCCAGTTCTGGGTTCCCCAGTTCAAGAGGGACAGGGAACTACTGGAGAGTCCAGCAAACAGCAACGAAAATGATTAAGAGATCGGAGCATCGCCCTTACGAGGAAAGGCTCAAGATGCTGAGACTCTTTAGCCTGGACAAGCAAAGGCTGAGGGGAGACCTTATTTATGTTTATAAATATCTAAAGGGTGGGTTGAAGGATGTTGGAGCCAGACTCTTTTCAGTGTTTCCAGTGATAGAACAAGGGGCAACAGGCTTAAGCTGGAATACAGAAAGTTCCATTCAAATATGAGGAAAAACTTCTTTACGGTGAGGGTGACGGAGCCCTGGAACAGGCTGCCCAGGGAGGTCATGGAGTCTCCTTCTCTGGAGATCTTCAAGCCCTGCCTGGATGCAGTCTTGAGTGATGTGCTCTGGGAAATCCTGCTTTAGCAGGGGAGTTGGACTAGATGATCTCTAGAGGTCCCTTCCAACTTCCAATTCCGTGATTCCGTCTGCTTCCTTCCAAAACTTCCCTTTAAAATCAGCACGAGGAACCACTGCCTGCCACTAGACCCATAGCCGTGGTGCTATGAGTCTGACCTTTATTTCTGGGCCTCACGTCCCAGGCACACTGCATCTTACTGCATCAAGCCTGTACCCACAGCACAGTTGGGCACAATGACAGTTCCAGCATCTATTTGTTGACCTTGCTCTTTCTCTCCCATGGCTCTGATGGGAGGAGTTCTGCATAAAGACTCAAAATCTATGCTGCCCTTCTCCAGCTTGCTTCCTATAACTCCCCTTTGGCATGATGTATATAAAACATAAAGCACTTAGGTGATAAGGCTGCTGGAAATAAGCCCACAGCCCACTTGTTTCCTTGTATTCTCCACTCCGTATTGTTTCCCTGGTCTTGTCTGCATGAGGACAGTACAGTGGTAAACAGGAGGACAAGTCAGCAGCACCCCAGCAGCTCAGCACTTCCCCACTTTGAGCCACCTGGGCTGAGGGAGCTCGCCCCGTGTCACAGCAGTAGGTAGTGCTGTACAACCAGGGGCACCCACACCACCCAGGGGCCTTGAACCTCCCCACCCCACCATGCCTGGCTCAACAATGGACTCCTGCTCTCTGCCAGAGCTCCTATGTATTGCACAAATAATAAAATAAAATGCTGCTAAGCTCCAGTTCTGTTCCTGCTAAATTAAAATTCAGCAGAGAAGTTAAGGGAGTACTTTACGGGCGAGGGGCTTTCCTCACACTTAAGGTAGTGTGGAGAAAACCACACAAAGTTTTCTCAGCTTCCCACCTCCTTTCCAGGTGGTTAGACATGCCTGAGAGAAGGGCTGCTCATAAATACTGCTTTTCAGAAGTTAACAATAAGACATTTCTCTGGCGATTATTATATCCTAATGTAAGGAAGCAGCAGAGTCACAACTGACAGGGAAAAGAGAATCCGGACTATGAATGCTGTCAAGACTGCTTGACCATGAATTTATTTCTCCCATAGTTTCTGTTAATAGCGAGACTGTTTTGCAGGCAATCATTGTATAACTCACACTGCACTCATCTAAAATGGAATTGTTCCTTAATGGCCCTTTCTTGCGTAGAAAGGGAATTGCATAGCACCTGCCTACATGCTGGCTGGTTTTAGCCTGTGCTATCAGTCCCACGCTTCCAGAAGCATTAAAAAACACAAGTGTTTTATTTTTTAGAACTATATTTATAAACCTAGGAGAGGAGACAAATTTAGACCACAATTCAATATGTGACAATACTGCAAGAGCCTTAGGGTGCCTTTCCCAACAGTCTGATTAACTCAGAAACTCACGTCAAAATGTCATCAGGTGTTCTTTGTTGGAGTCTTTTTCCTAAGCCAAATCCAAAGAAGCACACAGCAAACATGGGTGTCACTCCGACAATAGGAGCTGCCATTCCTCTATATAAGCCTCGGACTCCCTGCAAGAAAGGTTATCACAAGAATTACTTGGTTTTGCATAGACTTTGCACACATTTCAACTTATTGAGAAGCAAAAAGCTACAATACAGGATAGTGTCAATCGACAGTCAAATTAATCAGAGGAATAATGGGGTCTGTTGTTCATTTGCAATTACATATATTAAGCTGAGGCTCAGGGCCTGTTGCAGAGGAAAGTTATCCTTCCTGGAAAACACTGGGACCACTTACATCCTTTTGTTCCAATACTGTTCATCCTGTACTTATACCTAAAGTATGAGGAAGTTCAGTTAAAAGCCACCAGACTAATAGCCCTAAGAGATTGTGTCAAAAGCCTTCTTTCTCTGATACATACAAAGCCACACATGTGCTTCACTAATGAGTCATCAAATGCAGTGGTGTAAAATTCTGACACCGAGCCTTATGCCGCTGGATCAAATTCACTCATTAAAGGAGGAGCCAGGGAGACCTGAACTCCCCACACAAACTCAGTTTGGAATGAGTTCAATAGAATTATTTTTTTCTTTCCTTCCCCAAGTCAAAACTCTTTACCACACAACTTTACATTCCCCATGTTCCCCTTCATCAGACTGCACAGATGGAAAAATTCTAATGCAGGCACTAGCAGTAACATTTATTTCATTTATCTTGCCTTTGAACTGAATTTTTTCTAATTAAAAAGGAGAGTTAGATGCACAAATTAAATAATTGCTGGTCCATACACCCTTCCTTCCTGCCTGAGATAAATCAGTGTATCCCATATGTGTCTGTAGCTTACAGGCACAACTGACTGTACACTGAAATTGTATCTGGCTGACAAAGATCAGAGACTCCTGCTCAATCTTCCCATGAGCAGTGGGAAACAAAAGGCCTTGGCAGAGAGGTTTAACAGTTTTCCTTATAGAAACTGATGAGTATTGAGTAGGAGTAAAGAGACAGCATTGCTTTTGAACTTCACATCACAAGGCTATTATTATGGTTCAGCTCTGACGTCCATGCTTCAGCAGGGGTGTTAAAAAACACAAGGGATTCAGAGCCAGCAAAGCATTTCAACACTTTGTGGGAGAGACCAGGGAAGCGAGATTTACTTTGGTTGTATAACAACCTGTTAATACCGTCATGAAAGTAGATTTCAGATATGAGACAGATCTTTCATTTAACAGAGAGTTACCTAACAAGATCCAGTGGTTAGAAATTAGATTTCAGACTAGTAAACAGTCGGGCTTTACAGCCCTTGTTTCCAAATGGTAAACAGCTGCTGGGAAAACTTACAAAGCAGAAAACTGGATTCTATGTCACTTAAAGTCTTTAAACCAAGGCTGCGTGCCTTTCTAAAAACAAAATAGACTATAGTTCAATCACATGATACAGCTGATTCAGGAGTGAAACCACTGAACCACCTCTGAAGAAGACTGAACAAAACTACTATAATCGACCCTCTGTTCTCAAAATAAAAAAAATTTTTTTAAAGTCTATTAACTCAAACTAATGCTCCTCTGCCTTCACATAGACAGCATAATACATTGTAGAAGAAAGTAAAAGTCCTGCTTATATCAGCAAAAGTCATTGCCTATTTTAGGATTTCCAGAGACAACTCCAAATACCACCACCACCAAAGCCAGCAAACAACTACCAACATTCACTCCAGTCTATAACTTTAGATATTAATATCACGATGTTTTGGACCAAGAGCATTTCTATTTCTCAACAAAACGAGGAGATGTGCACCCGAAGCACGTGGGTTACAAGTATTCCCCAAGTTTTGTCATCTGCTGAAAAATTTTAGTTAGAATTAATTGGACTGATAACCCAAGAATCTGAGGGACAACATTCCCACATGATTCCATTCCTGCAACATACGGGAACAACTGATACTTTTGGCAGGCGGGGCAGATGGTGTGCTCACACTGTACCTCCCCAACCAGAGTCTTCCTGAAGCAGTCAAAGGTCCCAGAATAGAGCGGAGGCTGCCCGGGCTGCGGCTTGGGCTGGGTTTGCAGCCTGACCTAGTGAGAAGGGATAGGAAAACGTTATTTTATTTAATATTACTGTCTAAACTTTGATTCAGAAAACACCTCTTTGTGACCATTAAGAAGTTTTGTGTTGAGACTTTATGATATGGGTAGGGAGACTGACATCACTTAGCCCCTTCCCAAAGAGATTAAATTTTAACACATTTAATAGTTAACATATGTAACTAATTAACTGCTGGGATAACATCAGAATAATACCCCCACCTGAACACTAAGGCTGTGTCACTACTGTGACACACTCTCCTCCCAAACCTCCACTTGCTCCCTCACAGCCGACCACTGGCGGCCTCCCTCCGTCCCAGGAGGAGCTCACAGGAGAGGCCCGGGCTCCACATTCCCTCCAGCGACGGGAAAACCGACGCTTATTTTTCCTTATTGTTACTATAAACAGGCCCCCGAAGGGGGCCCGCCCGGCCAGCAGGGGGCGCCCTCTCGCGGGGCCAGCCCGCCCCTAGAAGCCCACTAGGCCCCGCCTCCCCCGCGGTGCACGCTGGGAAGTGTAGTCCGCCCCGTCAGGAGACCCTCCCGTTCCCCGCGCGGTGCCCACTGGGAAGCGTAGTCCCCCCCTCTCACAGCTGCCCCAGACCCGCCGGTACCGGCCCGCTCTCTCCCCCGCCTCACCTTGATGGTGTCCAGCGGGTGCCCCACGAACACCAGGCAGACACCTCCGAAGCCGCCGGCAAAGAAGTTCTTCACGGGGCTGATAGGCTGCGGCTGCTCCGCCATGGCGGCGGCAGGTGGAGAACAGAGCCGGGGCGCTGCGTCCCCGCTGAGCCAGTGCCGCCCCCTCCGCCCCGCGACCTTTACCCTAGTGCCGGGCCGCGCGGCACGCCGGGATACCGGGGGCGGCCAGCGCGTGGCAGGCTGGGAGAGCGGCAGCCCCTGCCCGCGGCGCTGTGAGAGCGGCGGAGGGCTCTGTCCCCGTCGCGGTGCCGGGCTCGCTGTTGGCGGGAGCTGCCATCCAGCGCTGGCACCGGCTGAGCCCGGGCCGTCGGCACCTCCTTGGGGCGCTCCCGCCGCGCCGCTCCCCCCACCGGTGGTTCGGTTGTTCTTCCCCCCGCTTTTCCCCCCTCTGCGGCCTAGCGCAGTGGGCCGGCCCGGCCCGGCGGCGGCCTCGGCCAAGCCCGGCGGAAGTGACGCCAGGTGGAGGCCGGCGCTTCCGGCGTGCAGGCAGTGGCGGCCCGGCAGGAGGAGCCCGGAGCGCCGCTCCCTGCCTCCCCCGCCCGGCCGCGCTCCTCTGTGCCCGGTAAGTGCGGGGGGCTGGGCCGCGCTGTGGGGCTGGGGTGTTGGTGAGGGGGCTTCCGGGGGGGGCGGCTTGTGCGGCGGGGGCGGAGAGACGGAGGCGCCCGGTGAGCGCCGCCGCCGCCTGCCGGGCCCCGTGTCCCTCAGCGGGAGGCGGCGGGGCCCGGGGCGGAGCGAGGCTGGCGGGAGGGGACGCGGTGCCGCTTGTCTGGAAGTTCCGCTGAGTTCGGTGGCCGGCAACGCTTCCCCCCCCGGAGCCGGTGCTCGAGTCGGGCCGCCCCGGGGGAGAAGCCGCAGCCCTCAGGCCGGTTCCCCACCTCGCCCCGCCGCCGACCCGACTCTCCCTCCACAGCTCTCTTCGCTCCCCCGCCTCTCCTGGGCTTTCCTCCCGCAAGCCTGCGGTGTCCCGGCTGTGTGGGACAAGCGCGGGATTTAGTCCGACCCGAGTCACAAAAGAAACGGATTTTGAGGTAATTTAAACGAGCTGGGTCCATTTCTGCCCGAAGGGGTACGAGCTCGTGTGGGTACGAGTGAAATAACTTGTTAAAAGTGATGATAGACGAGAAAGGACGGGAATGGAAGGGGTGAGATGAGTCGGGGAGGACGAGGCAGTCGTGATAGTGTGAACAAAGGCTGTGAGGTGGGAGGAGAGCAGGCAGCTTCACGGGGGAGGTGTGATATGGCTGCAAGGAGGTCTCTGCAGAGTCATCTGTGGTGAAAAGGGTGGGGGATGTTGTTCTAGTTCCTCACTCTTGGGATGAAAAATTCCTATCCAAGAATCTCAGTGGAGAAGGAAATGGCAAGGTATGTGTGCTGCGTGTGTGAAGAAGCACTTGATGATGCTCCAGAGATTGCAAGTTTGAGTGGCATAAACAAAGATGCGGTTAATGTCGATAGTGAGTGTGGAGTTGGGGTTGTAGAGGGTTGCAGAGAAAAGAGAGTGCTGATCCATTTGACGTTTTCATGGATAAGTAGTTCGGGAGACAGACTGGAGTTAGACTTTTCTGTCTTGCAATGATCAGTAGAGAGATGAGAAGAAAAAGACGTCACAAATGGCTGTGAAGTACCAACAGAAAACGTAAGAGTAGCCTACAAACCACATACTAGAGAAATCCCAGAGAGGTAGATACAGAGGACAAGAAAGCAGGAAAAAATGATGTGGTAGGAAAAGGTATAAGGTGAGATTATGTAATTCACTGTGTTTGACAGCAGTGAAGTCAGAGAGAGACTGATGGTGGCATATTTGATGGTGTTTTGGTTGAAGAGGCCTTGTTAAGAAGAACTGTGTTGCAAAGCAGGAATTAGTAAGAGAGGGCATCTCCATTGGAACCGAAGGGCAGCAGAGTGTGGGGGTGGATGTATGAGTTCCTGCAAAGGGGCTGGAGGAAGAGAGGGAATAAAATTGTATCAGTGTTAGTGAAGATGAGGGAATATCTTAGATGAAGGTGGTAAGAAGGACCTCATCCTCCCATGGGTAGGGCAGTGATCTAAATATGGTTTAAAACTTTATAATCTGATTTTTGGGGATCATGGTAATTAATGTCATCTAAATACCGGTTAGTTTTTTGACCCTCTTTTTTGAGCTTAACATCTTTATTGTCTTAAAAACTAGTGTTGCCAAGTATTAGCTGTGTCTCGTCTTAGGTTGTATTCAGAGAGTTTGTATTTGTCACTGGGTCATGAGGACATTAACCTGAGCATTAGGTGAGTTGAGTTCTGGTCCTTGTTTTCCTAGTATCCTGCTTTGTTTCACCCTCAGAGCTTGTACCTTAGTCTTTCTTTCTCTTCACACGTGTCCATCTGGTGTTCAGTTATGCCAGAAAGGACCTCTTTCCAAGAACGTTGTGATAGGAGCCACAGAAGTCATCCAGTCTCCAGACTGTTTTCTGCTTGATATATCCCATTTGCCCGTGCAAACAGTTCCTCTGTTTGTTCAAATAAGTGTGTTAGTGCACAGTGAAAGGGCTCTGTGCCTCCTCCCCAGCACCTGGTATGTAACTGCTGAGGTACTGGGTGGGCCTATTGTTCTACTTAAATATCTAAAAACATCTCCTTGCTTGGATGGAACCCACTGTGTATTGAAATAGCAAATGGACCCAGTATTTTGGGTAGGGTTTTTTCTCTGTCTGTAGTGTGTGGGATGATCAGAGTGAGTTTGAGAAGTTTCCTGACTGGTGAGACTTGCTCAGGCTTTGTGAAGCTCTGAGGTTGGCTGGAGGAAGCTGTTGCACACTGGGCTATTGAGATCTCCGTGGCAGCGCTCACAGTGGAGTCTCAAATAAGTTATTCCTTTAACATAAGGTTTAACAGGTAAGGATCCATTACTTCTTTTATGCAGATGTCCCTGTCAATACAGATTAAGCCCAGAAGTGACTCGTTAACCCGAAGCAGGGTAGAGGGAGGGAAGAACAGGCAATATAGGTTTGCCTTCTGTCTTTCAAATCAGATTTCACATCTGTCTTTTTCCAATTTGGAGGGATGGTGCCTCTGCTCCCCTGAAATTCTGCAGGAAGCAGAGCTATAAAATATTTGTGTGCTACTTCTGTTGTGGATAGCAAAGAAATCAAGAGGCAAATGAAAAGAATGGAGACCAGAATTCAGGGGATAATATAATTAGCTCCTTGCTTTCATCCTCTCTCACTGGAGATTTGTATCTGCTGGAATCACTGCAGCCCCTCAAATTAATCGTACATCACATCTCTTCCTGGTTATTCTTTGCTGCCTGGTCAGGTTATTGGAAACAGAAAACAAATAATGTGAGGAAGAATAATGAAAAATTATGGTTGAGATTTCCTGTGCTCTAAAGTCAGGATTTTCAAAGCTTGATTATGGTTCCTTCAGCAGCTACAAATTGTGATACTGTGGGGATATGTTTGAGGAAAGAGCTAAGAATATAGTAAAGCAAAATGCAAACATGCTGAACCTCTTAGATCTTGACCGTGCTGGTTTAGTTACACAAGCAGAAGGTTTGTAGTCCTGATAAGGAAACTCCAATATGTGAATTTTCTAGTACCAGTGAGAATCTAAAAAGAATTGGCTGTTCAGATTCTTCTTGAATAGCAGCTGTCAACACTTGAGCATAAACTTCCACGTTCAGAAGGTAGTAAGTGTATATTGAGAAGGTAATAAAATGAGAGAGTTTCTTTTATTTCCCCCCGCAGATGTAAAGCCCAAGCTACATCCCATCCAGCAGAACCTACTTAAAGGCATTAGCTCATTTCACCGTTTCTTTTGAGACGATACTGAAGGCTGTTAAATTGGGAGTATGTAAGAGATCTATTTGCTTGTCTTATTATTCAAAGTCCCACCTAATGGCTGTGGTTCCAAAGCACTGGAGACTTGTATGGGGTATCACAGGTTGTCTTTCTAGCTACTGTGGTCATAGTTAAGGGGTTTGTGTTTTTTCCTGTTGGTGAAACGGATGTGATGCTTTTCTGCAGCACTTCAGGCTGTTGATAAAAATTTCATGACATAAATCTGCTTGTACCTCTGAAAAGGTCTGTAGTGAAGGTTATGGAGCTGCTTGCCAACTGTCAAAAGTCTTGGGGCTGGCACTGGGGGCAAAGATGCCCTGTAATAAGCTGGTCTCTGAGGCTTTAAACCTCGCCTGTAAGAGCAGCCTTGGTTTTGCAGGTGCAAGAGTCGCAGTAGATCCATATCAGGGACATGCACAGCAGAATCTTCTTTAGCTGGGCTGTTGGGTCGGTCTGTTCCTGGCTGTTTGATCACCTGTATGATGTTGACATGGCCTCTCTTACACTTCCTTAGGCAACAGAAAAAATTGTTTTTCCCCCCTTAGGACACAGAGCTCAGATGAAATCAAAAGAACGATAAAGTTTGGAGGAAAAAAAGAAGCTGCAATTGCTTTCCTGGTCTGCAGTTTGACCGGGCATTAAGATGTCCGTGGACATGAACAGCCAGGGCTCTGACAGCAATGAAGAGGATTATGACCCTAATTGCGAGGAGGAGGAAGAGGATGAGGATCCTGGGGATATTGAGGATTATTATGATGGGGTAGCTAACGACGTGGAGCAGCAGGGAGCAGATGCCTTTGATCCAGAGGAATATCAGTTCACCTGCCTGACTTACAAGGAGTCGGAGAGCACTCTGAATGAACACATGGCCAGCTTGGCTGCCACATTAAAGGTGAGGAAAGGTTTCTGCATTAACACAGGTGTAAAATAAGTCTGTGATTGAAAGGGCAAATGCTGAGCATACTGTTGGAAATAAAAGCTGTGGTGATATTACTGTTATGTGGGATTGGAGGAATGTTATTGAAGGTCCTCAAATGTTTAAAATTGTTGCATACTGCTTCTGGGCCTGAAAAATCTTCCTTACTGAGTGTTGATTCTTACAACTTGGTTTTTTTACAGAGCTGAGCTTCATGACCAAAATTCCTGAGTTACATTTCTTTGCATTAGCCAGTGCAAAGAGGATAGATAAAAAAGAAACAGACCAAATCATAAATGGTACACCTGTGTTTGAGAAGATAACTGACAGATAGGAAGACATGCTAAAACTGTAATTCTGACAAAAACACATTTCTTTGTTGGTTCTGAGAGAATAATCATAGACTTTCAAAAAGACAGATCATCTGTCATGCCAGGTATTAACCCTACTGTTGCAGTGACAGCACTTAAAGTACAATGAACTTGCCAGCTCTTTTAGTGACTAATTTGTCACGGAAGAGTCAGCTCCATGCTGTTATGCTCAATAAGACTTTTCTGAAGTTTTCTTTTTCTTTGTGCAACTGGTAACTGTAGTGCAGACTAGGAATAAAAAGAGGTTCCCTCTCTGCCTTGCCAGTGTGTTTCAGTCCCAGTGCAGGAAAGCAATTCACCAAGCTCTAGGTGTTTGAATTAACAATGCATCTGCTTTGGAACAGATCTTCTAATGCTTGTTGTTCTCTGGAACAAACCCTGAAAGCAGGATGGGGGACTGCAGCATATAAAAAACCCATGTTGGATAGATTTTGCTTCTTAATAATTTAGTTTGAATCAAACCTAATTTAAAAAAAAAATGAGAGGGATCTCTTGATGCTTTTTTGCACATTGGAGTGTCCTATACAAATAGTGTAACCATAAACCCCAAGGTTTATAAATCCTATAAACAATAGTTTCTAAAGTGCACCCATTTTTGTTGCATCTCTAGCTAGTTTTGCCATCTATTGTGCTGGTTCCCAGCATTCACCACCTCAGAAAACAAAGTTTTGCTCTTTCTTGACTGTCAAACTCTTGTCTGATTTCTTCAATCAGCTCTGAATGCCTTCTGTTACCTCCAGATTGTAAGAAAGGGGAGGAAAAAGAAAAGAACAAATGCAAAGAGTTGGTCAGCACTTTTGATCCAACTGTTGGTTGCTCTTGGTTCTTAACGGTTTAAGTAAAGACTTAGAACGGCTTTTCTGCTCCTTACTGTTTCCCTTCAAATGGAGCACACTTCAGAAGGTGACCCCTGCCATACTGTTCCCTTGAATTAAATGAACAAAAGCAATACTTTATTTAGGCTTTAAAACCAGGCTTCCAAAGTTAAAATAAGTTTTCTAAGAATTTTGAAGGTCTCATTGAGCAAATATTGTAGTTGATCAGATAATACCAACCTGTTAGCTCAAATCTGGCCCCAAATGTGACCCAAGGAGAGAACATTTTAGATTCCTTCAATACCAATAATATGCCTGTGTATTTGCTTAAAAAAGAAGTGCTATACATTTTGGGTTGTGCATGAGAAGGTAACAATAAATCTGAAAACCTGTGATCTTGTAAGCCACACGCTCTAAGTCTTTAGCTCTTGAAATGCCATATGAACTCTCTGTTTGCTAACAACAGTGGTGCAAGAATTGCACTTTTCTTGGAAATCTGTTGTGTATCTGCAGCATGTGCTTTTTGTTTCCTGGCATCCTTTCCCATAATACTTCAGCAACTCTGTTTCTTTCTTCCCCTCTCTTCCCCCAAGAAAACTTGTCATTTTGTTAGTTTTCTGACACAAACTGGAGTGGAAAGAATTTGTGTTGCATTAGCAAACATGGAGAAGAAGGAAATTGAATAGAACATGTTGAACTATTTGTTACCCTTATTTTCCATTGACTTGATGGACATGAATAAACAGGGACAGACTTTTGCAAGATCTATGTTCTTTCCTCTAATTTGCTTGAGCTATAAACACTTCTTTTTTTTCTTTTGAAGGCTACCTTTCCTATGTCCTGGGTTTTTTGGATAGCAGTGATTGTTCTTTTGTCTCTTTGAACAGTTCAGTTTGTTGATTTCATCCTCACTAGCTGGTGACAGCTAGTAGTTACGTGGTGCTTTTCAGCATTAGCTCCTAGTTAAGGCAGAGTGGTTGCCCCCAACAGGGCAAGAAGGAGGTAAATTAAAGACTGTCTTCAGGAGATTCGATGTTGAAAGCAACTCATGACATGGTATCTGAGCAATTTGCTAAATAAATAGACTAATACAATTCCCTAAAGCAAAGAAAAAATGAATGCAATAAATGGGCTCAAAGCCATGTTTGAATGTTCTGTCACTGTGTATTGTCATTAAGTGATTCACTTTCTAAAGGTTAAATTGGGATGGGTGTGTACTGAGCATGGTTTTTCTCAGTGGCATATTGTCAAGAAACTCTTAAACCCAGAAACAAGTATTCAGATCTTTACATCTTCTTACTTGCAATCTGTATTGTTTATGGCTAATAATCTAGATAAATAGCTTTTCATTTGCTCTGCTTATTAACTTCCAAGATGTTTGTTTTAAAAACTTCCAGCTATTTCAGGCTGATTGTTGAATTCCTATTTTCTTAAAAGTGTCAAGGCAAAGGGTGATTTTCCTTGGAAACCCTCTTGGTTACCTTTTTTTTATTCCTCGTCAGAAGCAGATGACCTTGTTCTTGCTCCTACTGAAGCTAAAGAGCAACTAAAAAAACCTTGCATTGGCAGGTTAACTTCAGGTCAGGTGTGAGCACCCTGTGTACGTTTAAAAGCTTGAATGCAACATCAGAAGAGAAGATGGCCTCTTCGACGAGGTGTTTGCTTTTTTTAGCTACCCCAATTAGAAACAAAAATAGTTTAAAATATTAAGTCTGATAAAAGCATGAAAACCAACATGCAGGTAGTTGTGTGTTCTTGTATCTCTGTCATAGGAAACTTGTACCTTGAATTCTTCTGACTTGCTTTTTATCAAGTGGGGAATCCTGAATAGAAAAATTAATACAAATGAGGTTGCAGTAGATCAACCAGCTGTGCTGTGGGGCCTGCAGCTACAGTGGTGGTCATCCCAGAACCATGCAGAAGCTAGAGGGACTTCACCAGTGGTACTTGGAAAGTTCCTCTTCGCTTTGGTTTTACTAAGAACTCTGTGTGGATCCTTGCTTTCTAGGAAAAAGAAGAGGAAATGTTTGCTCCTTGGTTGGTGCTGTTAATCTGGAGGTTCAGTTAATACTCTGACCAAAATTAGGACAGTCTATCTCTGTTGAAACATGCCAGAAGAAAATCTCACACTAATATTATCTGAAACTGTGATTCTTTGACCAAAAGGCCCAGGAATGGTAGCAGATCAGGTTTAATTCCCTAAAAGGCCACTTGACCAACGCTCAACACTTGTTAAGGGCAATACTCTTCAAAGCAGAATAGCATCTATTGCCTGCAGACCAGCAGACCAAAGGAATTTACAGCAGTTCTTTTTAAAAAGCAGATGGAATTATAAAGTTCAGTATTTTTCAAAAATAATGAATTAAAGTTGTGCAGTAATAAATGTACTGTTGCTGAGTGATTGCGGGTTCTGGAGTGTCAGTATCAGTACATGCACACAAACAGAACCATACTCAACAGTTGTACAAACAAAGTTGACCCTGTCACTGGCGAGCAATTAAGTGTGTAATGATGTCATATTGTTTTTGTTTGTGAATGACACTTCCTGGCTCTGCTGAGGGTCTCCGTACGAGTCTGGAATATCTGTGATGTTCCAAATAATTGGCAGTATTTTCTCTGTTTCAGAAATGAGGAGAATCTTTCTAGTTCTTACCAATTTTTTTTGACTGGTGATATAAACCACCGGATAAAACAATTGCAGTTGCAATTTATGCAAAAAATGCTACCTTGACTTTAGGTCTTTTTAGAAGGTGATTGTCAGTCATAAGGAAGCTAAATATTTCTGCACGTACAAGGTAACAAGGCAAGATGGTCGTTTTGTTTTACAGGCAGTTGATAATAATGTAGGTTTTCTGCTTAAACCAAAGGAATTGTGAAACTGAAGAACTTAAAATTTTCAGTATGTTAATGTGAATAATCTGCTAGTACTTACCAGACAGCAGAAATCTTACTTCCCTTGCTTCTTGAATTAACAGCTTGTGATGTGTGCTTTGTTGGATTGCTGGTTTTTTTTAGCCCTGAGCCATGAAGAATAGAACTTGGTAGATGCAAAAAGTATTTCATCTCATGACGTGGTACTGAACCTATTAATCCATGTTATCACTAGGGATCTTTAAGAGATAAATATATTTATTTTTTTTGTATATTCTTGCTCACCTGACTGGTGTCACATCTTTTAATGAGACCAAATTAGTATTTGCTCATAAAAACACAGCATTTGCTCGTGAAAACATAGCCCTTTGAAACTGTTCCACGCGCTCAAATTGCGCTGACACAGAAGGGTTCGTCTGTGGAGCTGCTTGGTGACTGCTGGCACCGGGCCTTTCCAAATACCATCTTCAGCAGATCCCGAGTCATGTGCATGGAGAGACTGTCAGCCTGCACCGGTGGCTCTGCCCGGAG
Organism: Scolopax mira; assembly: GCA_004320125.1. NCBI lineage: Eukaryota > Metazoa > Chordata > Aves > Charadriiformes > Scolopacidae > Scolopax > Scolopax mira. The sequence continues at coordinate 53,249 of BJBW01006330.1, read as the reverse complement.
GGGTTTGCTGCTCACAGGACACCTCCTGGGTGCCATCACAGAAGGTCCCTAAAGAGCCCCATGACAAGACAGGGGTGCGTGTGGTTCCCCGTATCACTGAGCAAACTGTGGCTGAGCCTGTGGTGTGGGGTGATTATCTGAGCAACCCTGCAACGCTGCACAGGCAACTTTTTTGGTACCGTAACGATGTCGTGAAACCTGTATGCAACGTAAAATGGCAGCCGTAAAAGACTAGCGGCACCCAGGTACCTCAAGTACAGTATTCAAGCCCCTTGAAATATTAAAATGCATGTGCATAAGAAGAGGGTTTGAAAAATTCATGGTCAAACATTGGTAAATTTTAGTGTATATCAGCAAACAGTTAATAAGTATTTAAATATTGCTTATTATAAATGGTAGGCCCTGATAGGGGTTCTGTGGAGAAGTCAAATTTGCCTATGGTGGTGTTTGCCAATGATAACGCACTACTTCAAAGTACCTGTGAACCCAAGATCAGTCAGGACGTGCAGGTTTGTATCTGCACCATGTTCTGTGGTTTAATATCAAGCCAACATTACGTGGGGCATCCAGTTTGAAGTTGTAGCCCTTTGGAGCGCAGGCTTTCGAGATGGACCATTGTCCTTACCCACTTTCTGTTCCCAAACAGAAGGATTCTGGAAGTTCTGCTGTATAAAACCTGTGTTGTTGCCTACCAGGTTCACAGTGCCTGTACTTTAGTAGTATGTTAAACATCAAGAGGATGTGAATATGTTCATAACTGTCTTCAGTGTGTGTTTTATTTTGACTTCTAAAGGTGAAAAAATTTATTAAGTTTTCTTAGACTTCTGGTCAGCAAGATAAGAGAGCTGGCTGGCAAGCTTGTGACAACTTCATTAAGTCATTCAAGGAGAGAAAACAGTTTTGTACCTTATTTCCCAGATCTGCTGAAATTCTCAACTTGATTGGAAAAATGAGCCACAAATGTGGAGGGTGATTATAGCCCACACATTTCTTTGTGATTCACGCCTTAAGTGTATCTTACAGCCCGTATGACTCTGCAGCGAGCAGGAGAAAAAAAAAAAAATGTGTTCACAGCTGTTGATGAGTATGATCCTGGTGGGAGGTGGAGGCAAGGCACGAGTCATTAAAAATGCCGAAACAGTCTTTCAGGGAGTACTTCATGTTGCAAGCTTACAGCTGGACAACACCATCACAGGAGCAGCAACAGCGGCAGAAGCCAAATCTGTTCTGTGCCTGGATGGCGTGGCAGAGATGGGCTCTGTTGTACTGTGAAACCCTGTTTTGCAAAGCAGGTGTTCCTCCTCTTTGTCTTTTTATAACAAAGGAAAAATGCCTGTAGAAGCTGGGATTGTCAAGTAAAGGGCTGTGTTATGTGGCCTTCCAGTATCTGAAGGGAGTCTAAAGGACAGCTGGAGAGGGACTCTGTCAGGACGTGCAGTGACAGGACAAGGGGTAACTGTTTTAAATTGGAAGAGGGGGGATTTAGACTGGATATCAGAAAGAAGTTCTTTACTTTGTGGGGGGTGAGGCACTGGAACAGGTTGCCCAGGGAAGCTGTGGATGCCTCATCCCTGGAGGGCAGGCTGGATGGGGCTTGGAGCAACCTGCTCTGGTGGGAGGTGTCCCTGCCCATGTCAGGAGGGTTGGAACTAGATGATCTTCAAGGTTCCTTCCAACTCTAACCATTCTATGATTCTGTGTGGGACTGAGCAGGGATTAATCACAACAAAGTTACCTGTCTGATGCTCTCAGACACCATGTTACATTTGGAAGAAGAACTCCAGTGAGTAGAGCTGGGGAGTTCTCCATCAGTCTTCTATCCCTGTTCCTTGCTGCATTTCTTTCACTTTAAACCTTTCAAAGAAGGAGCCTCATAACTATTTTGTAATAATGCCTTCTGGCATACCATCTTGCTTTTTTTTTTTTTTTAATTTATTTCTGAATCTTCTCAGGAAGAATAGACCAACAGCTTGAGAAATACGTATGTTGAGATTTCCTCGCTGAGTCCTACTGATCCTGTTTGTTGGCAGCTGCAGCTGAAATTGTTGCTGTCCTGTGTAGGAGAGCGGGTGGATTAAAGCAATATGTAAGTGTGGAGAAGGAGTTAGAATTTAACCTGAGATCCCCTTTCTTCAGTATGTGTCCAACTTGGTTGTGCCCCAACAGCTTCACAAATGGTGTGTGTAGCACCGGTGGCATTTGTCATGCCCAAACCACGCTCTGCCTACTAAATATGCTTTTAATCTCACGGACTGACAACAGGTCTCTCTGTGCCAGAGGGTGAGTGATGGGGTACAGATTAAAACCCCATGGTGAAGCAGAGCTCATGTAAGGCTCTTTGTCAAGACCTTTCCATGGTATCAAGGCTGTCGCTACAGACTCTAAATTGCGTTTCTTTCCCCGGTGCAGCCTGTGCTCTGTAATCAGGAGAGGGGCTGAAACGTCAGGCACATTGTAAGCAAGGCTGTGAGAGAAACCTAAAGATTGAGGGCTTTTTCTCACATTTTTTTTTAAGCTTGACTAGACCCAAGAAAAAAGCAGGGTATCTGATTTTATTGTAACATTGTCTATTTATATTTTTTTCTGATAAGTGAAATTAATTTCAGCTCAGTTATGAAAACAGTCTTCTAATGCCCAGAAACCCCTAATGGATGTGGAGGACTTTGCCAGAAGAAGACTTTGAACACTTGGGGTGTTTATGGCAGCTGATGTTAATCACAGCTCAAGCTCCTGCAACCTCCTGAGTTTGCATATTGGAAGTCTGCTTAAAAAAAGAGTAGATCAAAGCAAAGAAGAAAATGTGGTTCAAAAAAAAAAGCTTTTTGGTTGCCCTTTTATTTCTTCTAGATTAATATTTCTGCGATTTTCTGAGAAATCCTCCAGCAAAAACAGGGCAGTGGATAGTTTTTCCAGTGGGGCATGGGGGGAGTCAGATCTTCTTTCCATAAGAAAAGTGAGTGTAAAACAGTGGGTTTTTCCATTTGTGGGTCACTTTCTTAAGGCTTAAGTAAAGCCTGTCTTAAAGTGGTTATTTTTTTCCTTCAGCAAAATTACTCAGTACAAAGTATAGTTTCTTTCTAAGGTGTTGCTGTTCTATACTGCAAACTCAGTTCAGTCTCTTTTTTGCCTATCGTTGCTCACCAACAGCAATAATTTCAGAGGCTCTTGCTCTGTGTTTTTACTGTTATAAAGAATTTAAAAGCATTTTTTTAGAAGTTTTGATACAACACACAAATATCTTTCCAAGTTCATCCTTTCCTTGTAGAACTAACAAAAACTGTTCATGGATTAAAAGAAATAATGCTTCTCAAGATTAATCCTATTTGCTTAAATCTGTTTGTATAAAAACTTTTGATTAAGGTAACCACAAGAAATGGAAGCTGCATATCTTTATGCCAGGTTTGTGTTCATCTCGGCCAGGCGTTTCAGAGCAACCCTGATCTAACACGAACTGTCAGCTTGGTGCAAAGCCCGGGATGTCAGCTTCAGCCAGATCATAATATCTCAAACTCATTCTGAATTGAACCTCTTTGAGAATCACGTGATGATTCTTGCTTTAAATTCCTGATGCCGTCTCCTGATGCAGAAAGTGAGGATTGAAACACACCTCCAAAAAGTAGGCCATCCCGTGGAGAAAAGTGAAATGAACTTATGAGATATGCATGTGACATAAATATGCATGAGCAATTTCTGTAGCATATAAGCTCTACAAAAGATGATAGTCTTTTAGCTTTTAGGAAACATTTCTCTCTGAATTAGCATCTGTCAAAGTGGTGTGGTTGAAAAGGTTTTCTGAAAAAAACCTGAAACTTCAGCTCTTCAAGCAATACAGCTTATCTAGAGAAGCTAGCTGAGACATAGTTGTCTTAGAGCTCTCCAAACCCAGCGAGGTACCTGCAGAGCTCCTTGGCAAATTCTTTTGATATTGTCTTGTCCTAGAGAGTGCCAGACTCTCTCTTGCACTTCACAAGTGCGAGAACTTTTAGAGAGTAAAGTACCCAGGAGATAAATGGAGATAGCAATAGTAAGAAAATAAATCCTGTGCTCTTTTTCAGAAAATGCATCGATGTGTGTTTAATATGATGGCATTACTTCTTTGTTCTACTTTCAGAATCTAACTTTGTCCAGCAATATGTAAATTTTTCACAATTTTTTTGCAATTCCTGTAGAGTGTTTCCCTTTTGCAGAGCAGCTTCCTCTTGGCACCCTTCCTGTGTGCATCAACACTGAGCCCCTTTTCCAGTGCAGTGATAAACATTGGCGTTTGGTGCCCGATTCTGACAATCAGCAGCCTTCTGTCCCTAGCAAATCAGAATTAAGCTGATGGAGGTTTGGAAGAAGTTTCTGAGGAGACCGAATTCCTGTTTTAAAGTGAATCTGGAAATTGTAGATTGAATTAGATCTCTATCTAGTGTTGCTGCTCCATC
>BJBW01006330.1:4342-41895 GCA_004320125.1 Scolopax mira | reverse complement strand
CTGTGTGTCCTCCTGCTGGTGCTCCCCTGCTCTGGCATGCAGAGCCAGGCATGGAGACTGACAGCTGTCTCACACAGACTTCTCGAAGGGTACCAAAGGTTTAAATAGATAAAAAGTGATTATATGACTTCTCTGTGAAAGGAGAAATAGGAAAGTAAGCTCCTGCTGTGACAGCTTTATAGAGCTTTTGGTGATGATGTGCTAGACCTAGTTCTTCAGGTCCCAGGGGTGAGCCAAGGTGTGTTGGAGGCTAGATCTGTTGTCTGGGATTAGTTCTGCACTCCCCAAGGGGAGATCCAGACTGCTTCACAGGGGTTTGGTGAAGCAACAGCAGAATTATGCCTGACTTGAAACATACCCTCTAATCTTTTTCAGCTGAAGGGATGACACCTGCATTGCCAAATGTAGTGTAGGCAGAAGATCAGAGATGTGAGAGGATGGTCTGTGAACTCCATTTCCTCTCTGTATAGATACTCTACACGCTGCACCTTCAGTTGCCTCTCCTCTTACCTAAAATCATTGTCCAGTAAAAGGCCACTGCTAAACCTCCTTCCAGCTACAGCTGCCCTTTAGACCCTGGAACAGTGGTAGAGACTGGCCCAGCTAACAAAGAATATTGGTAAATTCAGGGAAGGACTAACACAGTGATGTATTTCCTCATTTTTCAAACAAGACAAGAGTCAGAACCAGAAGAGTAAAGGCAAGTTCTGGGTAGCACTAGATTACAGTCAGGAGCTGTTCGGTGACCATCAATCTGCTGTGTTCCATGAGGTTAAAGAGGTTCTTGTGAAGGACTGACTGTGGGAGCAGTGCAGCGCTGGGCTGGGCTGGAGCTCACCTGGGACCATTGTCACCATGAAGGCCATGCAGGTGCCTGTGGGTGAGGTGAGAGAACTCCGGGAGAGCTGGGATGCTGTCACCATAACGCTGATTTGTCTCTCTCCCAGGCAATGGTACATTCCTCCCATCACTGCGCGGTGTGCATGCAGTTTGTCCGGAAGGAGAACTTGCTCTCCCTGGCATGTCAGCACCAGTTCTGTCGTAGCTGTTGGGAGCAGCATTGTACAGTGCTTGTCAAGGATGGTGTCGGAGTCGGTGAGTTCAAGGCGGATGTCGTACCTGGGCTGTATTTGCCACGTTGGCTGTTGTGATGATGACTGGCTGAATTGGCCTAAACCATCTCAGTAAGGAGAAAATGGAGCATGGAATAAGTATTTGTGACAAACTTAATTTGAACTAGTGGTCTTACCTGAATCCTGGTTAGCATTGGTATACCACCAGGAGAGCGCTACCCCTGCCTAACAAAACATGCAGGTCCATAAATCCTTTTCCTACTTTTCTCCCTCTCTGATCTCAAGAGCATGACTGTAACAAGTTAAAAGCTGCAAATCTGCTGCATTTTGAGTTTGCGTCTCTCATGACTCTGGTTGTACTGCCCCCAGAGTGCCTGTGATGCAAACATCTGCTCCCTTTGTGTTGGGTGGAAGCCAGTAGTTGCCAGAGTTGCTCTGTGCTTTCCCAAACCTGTCCTTCATGCTGGCATGGCAGTAAAATGCAATTTTCTACTTTTAAGGATCTGACCTTGCAGATATTGGTCGAGACACTTACTGCTCCGGGATGCACATGTGTCCTGTCGTCTTTTGGTGAAGACAGTTGGGCTTCAGCTTTTCAGCAGCCCTGATAGATTTGTTTCACAGTTGTGTCCCTCTTGCCACAACAACAGATGGCACCTAGGAAACTATGCTGCATGCTCTCTGTGCGTTCACTCCTTAGTGTGAGTTGCACTGTGCTAAAACATTGCTTTTTCTTCTCAGGGGTTTCCTGCATGGCTCAGGACTGCCTGCTTCGGACACCAGAAGACTTTGTGTTTCCATTGCTGCCTAGTGAAGAGCTGAAAGACAAATACAGGCGCTACCTCTTCAGGGACTATGTGGAGGTATTGTTTTTTTCCATTTTAAAATATCCTGTGCGGATACACCTGTGGACCTTTTTTTTTTTTAAAGTGTTTTGCATCTTTGATTAGAAATGCAGTAATTGCAGCAAAATTGTCCCTGATAAACATCATGTGGCTGTTCCTTTAGGACAGCCTCACTGACAAAACGCTCTAGCAGGTTGCCAAAGCAAATTCTGTTGTAAGGTCAACCAGTAATTCCTTGGCTGGTGCTTGGCTCTTGTCCTGAAGCAGAATCCTCAGTGTTAGAGCTGAGAACTTCAAACTTCGATCTGAGTTTTAAAGTCCCTTTTGCTCTCGCATAGATATTTTAGGTTCTGAAAAATAAGTCACTCAGCATAGGCCAACTGAGCTGTCTTGCTTAAGAACATTTTAGGTGAGGTTTTTGGAAATTAAAGCAGAAACTGTTAGGGTTAGATGTGCAGGAAGTATTCTGGTAACTGCAAACAGACAGGGAATACTTCAGAAGCACCAAAGGGCTACAAAAGAGAGAGGTGACATCTCTCTTGAATAAGACATCCTTTGAGAGGGAACAGCCACCACAGGAGAGCAGCTGAGTACATTCTGGAACACAAGGAGATTACGGGGAAAGAGCTCAAAGGGAGTAAAACAGTCTTGGTGAGGTCTTATGGTTGTATTGCTGTGCTTACTTGGTCTGTAACCATGTTCTAGAGAAGCTGTAAGTCACTAACACTCCCTTTCCTAATGTGAAAGAGGTTTGTGCTCTGTTGACTAAGATCTGGTGGCAGTTTTCATTGTCTTTTTCAAAAAGAAACACTGACTAGTGTATTTTTGAGGATAGGAGTGGTTAAACTTGAAGAGATAAAGGTAATGCTCTTCTGCACTCACTGCTGATGTTCCCACCTTGGTATGTTCACAGAGCCATTACCAGCTGCAGCTGTGTCCTGGTGCAGATTGTCCTATGGTCATACAGGTACAGGAGCCAAAAGCCCGGCGAGTGCAGTGCAATCGTTGCAATGAGGTCTTCTGGTAAGAAACAGAGAAGGTTAAAGATCATGGGGAAAGTGTGTGCTGTCCTCAGAGCTACTCCATTTGCTTGCCAACAGGTTCAGTGTGTAGAAGCATCTCAAATACTTCACTAGAGTCGTTTGTAACTTGAGTTAGCTTGAGTAATTGGACACTTGGGGTCTGACTTCTGCAGGTGGTCAGCCCTCCCCTCACTCTCTGCACTCCGTGGGAGTTGGATGTTCTGACAACCAGGGAATGCAGAGCTTAAGTAATGAAGGGGTCATAAATCTTCTGTTCTCGTATTTTGCTAGGTTACAAATTTTGGTACAGACATAGTGACAGGTAGAGATTCTAGTAATGGATGTGGAGGCCTCACTTTTGTCTGCTGGTATTGAGTTTTTAAGTTTATTACACATATTTGACTCCTAGAGCATCTGGTGTGTTTTGAGGCTCATGAGAGAATAACTTTCTGCTGAATAGGAAAGCTAGTGTTCCTTATCTGACTTCAAGTGTGTGTGGGAGCAGAGAAAAAAGACAGCCTGCAGGGCTGCTGAAGTGTCTTCTGCTCCTGGGTCTCCAGTATTGCTCCTCAGTCATGTTGGAGCATGATACAACTGGTTTAGAGACCCATGTTCCTGGTATCTGCATACAAATGGCCCTTCCTTGGCTGGGGCTGGTATGGTCATACTAATGCAGGTGCCTGGTGCCTACCACTGGAGTCAGGCTACTTGCAAAGCCACTGGGTATCCCCCAGGCCTCTACAATCATGGGTAGGCTCTAGGGAGGGACGTGTCAGCCCTCAGACACGTGATTTTTCACAGAAGGCCTCGGTTCTATTTCATCCTGACACTGGTTTCTACACGAGAGGGTGGGGTTTATTGAAGTTCAGCCTTGGTCTTTGTGCTCTAGTTATACACAAGTGCATTTGCATCCCTGACCCTCGCTTGGCTTCCCTGATTTTGGTCATCAGGAAAACCTCGATTCTTGAGTTGCTTCCTTGAAAATTGATATGTCTTATTTTTTACCTTTTGTTTTTTTCCCCCCTGTTAAGCTTTAAGTGTCGGCAGATGTACCACGCACCCACAGACTGTGCCACCATTCGGAAATGGCTCACCAAGTGTGCAGATGACTCCGAAACAGCCAACTACATCAGTGCTCACACTAAAGATGTAAGGACAAGCACTTACATGTTTTCTCTTGTCCTCTGGTCCTGCCTGGGAAGCGAGATACAATTCTATACATACGTAGCATTGTGTGCTGCTTTTTCACAGACTGCAGGTTCTCACAGCTCCTTGGATACTGTGATATTACATGACTGAATGCCATGGGAATGCTTTGTGTGGGATGTTCTAGCTGCCCTCCTGCAGCAAGGACTTGCTAGTCCTTATTCCAAACCTGGTGTGAATGACTTTGGCAGCCAGGTGTGATGCTCTCCCACAGGCAAAAGAATTGTGGCTGCTTTGAAATGATCAGTGAAGATGTATTTTAAAAGGGAGGAGAGAGTGTAGTAAGTGCAGAGTCAGTACCAAATAAGGTATTTCTGGGGTTTAAACCTGAACTGTGTGGACTACTGTGAACTGGAAGGCGAGGGAAATAAAGTTAATTTGTCAAGGACAGCAAAATGGGGTAGATGGAAGTCTGTAAATGAGACACTGAAGTACTTCTAGTAGTTTTGGACACAAGAAAAATAAACAGTATTACATCTTGTGCACTCTAATCTACCTACAGGAATATCTTTAAAAGTTATAGATGCGCTACCTTTGTCCTCTATATTAGCTGTCTGCAGATGGGAAGTTTTGATGTCTTTTGAGGATTTTGTAGCCTGACTTAAAAACAGTTCTTAGCTGGCATTTGCTCTACCATAGCCAATGACAATTGTGACAGTGCTAATTAGCCCAAGCTTCAGTTATATTAGGAAAGTGGGTAGTTAGAGGAGAGATCTTAAGTTTCCTTCTTTCTCTGTAGAAGGTGTCAACATGTGGTGGCATTGTTTCTGCTGTGCTCTTTTGTAGAAGTGAGGTTCTGTTATATTGTGCATTGCACTGGCATACATTTTGCCCGCCGTTAAATTTTATAAAAAGCAGCAAAACTCAACTCCTTTGTACCTATGCAGCCCAAAAAGTATAACTGAACTCCTGATGCAGGGCATCAGTGGACTGCTGATGGAGTGAAGAATTGTGCAGTTCTCACTGCAGTCAGCCAGATTCTCTGCAGTTAGCTAAGTTGTCAGTTGTTAGTGATTGCTGAAAGCAGGACATAGTGCTTATGATCTTGTAGTCTAAGTACCTGTGGGAGCCACTGTCATGTGAACTAATTATGTCTTTCTGCCTGAGCAACTGCTAAGTGGTAACTCGGTGAGACCTTCAGTTTTACAAGGAGTAACAAAAGCAAACTTGTTTTCTTGAGCAAGTGATCCAACACTGTAACTTCCCTGGCTTTGCCTTTCAGCCTCCTTTTTAAATGGGCCTGTCAGGAATTGGTGGGAAACAGGGTGTGTGTTTGTATATATATATTATATATATATATTCTCATGTACACGTATGCATGTTTTAAAGAAAGTAGGAGGAGAATAACCATGCAAGTGTTGTCATTCCCCAAAAGGCTGCTAAAGACCAAGTTGGATTCTAACAAATGCTTCTCTTTCCCCAGTGTCCCAAGTGCAATATCTGTATTGAAAAGAATGGAGGCTGCAATCACATGGTGAGCAATTCCCTGAACATCAGATCTTCCTTGTTATAAGCAGAAAAAAAAAATTCCCCAAACTTTCAACTAACCAGTGCCTCCTGTCTCTTCTTTTTCAGCAATGCTCCAAATGCAAGCATGGTAAGTAGGATTTGGAAGCAGTTTTCTTTGCTGTGTTTGTTAGTGATGATGTTCTCTTCTGTCTTTTTTTTTGTGATATAAAGACAAATAGTAAATATTGACTGAAATACTTTTTCCCCCTAGTAAAAGGTGAACAGGATATAAATTACAGTTTTGTGTGTGATAGCTTTGTCTTTATTTTTTTCACTGGCTGTGATCTCAGCTGCGTTCCGATTCAGTGGTTTGGCTCCCTTTCCCTGACATATCCATTGTACAGAGAAATCTCCATCTCTGCCATAGTATTAACAGTGGAATCCATCTCAGAGGAGAGTAATAAATGCTTTCCATTTAATTGTATTTGTCATCAGCTAAAAATACTGGCAGAACTGAGCCATTTACTCAGATCAACTTAAGTCCTTCTGCTTAGTGATGAAAATAATGAGCTTCGACCCAGATGAAACTGCAGGAGCTGTGAATTGTTCTGCGTAACATCTGTTTGACTTCTCAGTCCACCCCTGTGCAATTAGCAGCCTGAGTGTCTTTGGCCCATTGTGTGGTCCTACAAAACGACAGCCTGTTCTTGCACTTATCTTTTCATGGCAGAAATAATTTCTGTTGCCTTGGAGTGAGATAGTTTGTATTCAGCCTTCTAAGTTAAGTGTGCCACCAGGAAATATTACAGCATCAGAACTTAATTAGGAAGATGATTAAAGATTACTGTCCTCTCTCATTTCCTCTGCTTTGGGGTCCTCAGCAGCACTGGACGTGATTTGATGGAGTTCTGTGACAAGGGTGAGCAGGCAAGTGCCATGGTACCATGGTGACTAGCACTCAAGAAGGCTGGTGAATTCTAGAAATACAAATTTCAGTCTCTTATTATGCATTACGCAGAAGTGATTCCTATTGTAGCAACTCAATCTCCATCTTTTTTCCTTCCCAGCAGAACACTCACAGCCTCGCTCTGAAATCAGGAAACTGTCATGCGGGTTTTGCTATTGCTCTCTTTCCTCCACTTTATTCCCAATTCAGTGGCTCCTAACTTGGAGTGTCATAAACCACTGATACCTGAGGTTACCTGGGTGGTTCCCCTCTGAAGAGAACCGAGGCCAGACTTTCTTTTGTATGAGTGTGTTCACTTTTGGATTTGCCTGTTCCTATTTCATTTGGCTAGGGGTCTGCATGGGGCAGTGGGGAAGGATGCTGCTCACAAATAAGATTTCAGTCTGCATCTACTTTTATCTAGAGTGGCAGCCTGTGCAGAGCACATACACAGTTCTGCCCCTTGCTCTTGGTGTACAGGATGCAGCACTTCAGGATTTACTTTCCACAGTTGCACGAGAGGCTGTACAATTAAAATCTTCAAGACAGGCTGGTATTTTTGGCTTGCTGTTGTGTTCCATTATGCAAGATGATAAAAAATCTATGTGTTTCTTGGCTTAGCAGAAGTATATGAAAACAGATGGGCTGTGTCTCCTGAAGCTTTTCATTCTCGGAAGTTTTTTCTGTGCATCACAGTGGGGTTTTTGCTGTTTTCTGCAGATTTCTGCTGGATGTGTCTGGGAGACTGGAAGACTCACGGCAGCGAGTACTACGAATGCAGTCGGTACAAAGAGAATCCTGATATTGTAAACCAGAGTCAGCAAGCACAGGCCAGGGAGGCCCTTAAGAAGTACTTGTTCTATTTTGAGAGGGTAGGAGACATCTCCTTGGCCAGAGCTGCTGTAGCCTTTTAATGCTCCCTGCCTGGTGCAAAGGTCATTGCCAGCAAACTCCGTGCAAGAAACTACCCAAAGAGAATCTGTGCAGAATTTTCAGGCCTTGTTGGTTTTTATTCCAAATCCTACCTTGAGAGTTCCATCCAAACCAGTAATGTCCTACCCAAAGCACATCATGCTCGCTCCTGAATTTCCTTGTGCTAGCAAAAATCAGTGTTACTTGTGTGCCACTCTACTGTTTTCCTGTCTGACTGCTGCTGCACTATATAGATATTGCTCCAACCATTTCCTTCCAGGATTGGGGAACTTCAGTTCCTTGCAGTATGTCTTTATAGAAACAATGAGTAAATAAATTATGCCATGTTCAGTACTCCATTGACTGTGACAAAGCTTTCCTAAATTTTCACATAATCACCTTTTTAAAAGTTGCAGGCAGAGCACCTCTGTCCACACAGCAGGCTCGATGCACCTGGCCATACAGTGCAATCCTAGACCAGTATCTCTAGAAGAGAACATGGTGGAGGTTCAATGCTGCTGCATCTCACTTGTTTCCCCATTAAAATGAGTTTATTCTTCACACCATGAGCCAATTCCTGTGGTATAATAAATGTGTTCGTTCCTGGCTCTCCAGACCAACAGGCTTTGGGAAATGGCCATGTTTACAATGTGCACATGGATTTTGGAGTTCACTGAGCCTACGTTACGTGTTAATTTAAACTCTTGACCTTTCTATAGAAATCCTTTAAGTAGGGGAATCATCGTTACTTTCCATCTTATTAGACACGAGGTCGTTGTGCAACCAGAGGGCATTCCTGCTCTGAAGAGCTGGGTTTGCTCGTTGCTCTTCTCAGTCTGTTGTATTCGGCCTCCGCCACTTGCTGCCTTGCTGTTCTTTCCCACAGCATGTCTTGCCTTGCTGGACTCCTGCCCCACTTCAATTTCTGCTTGCTAGAGCTTGTGCTTCTACAGCAACAATATTCTGGTCTCATGCTTTTTTTCTTTCCCCCTTTCCCCACCCTGACCCTTTGCAGTGGGAGAATCACAATAAAAGCTTGCAGCTGGAGGCACAAACGTACCAACGAATCCAGGAGAAAATCCAAGAAAGAGTTATGAACAACTTGGGCACATGGATAGACTGGCAATACCTACAAAATGCTGCAAAACTACTTGCAAAGGTGAGTAGTTGTGGCTTGTTTGGCACAGAGAAGAGAATGCACACCAGAATACTAAAATCACAACACCGAGTGAGGAAGGGAATTTCGGGGTTGTGAGTATGTGGGACAGCATCTCTGGTCTAGGACATGAACTAGACAAAAATCATCTGGAAGTTATACTTTAAAAAATCATCTGTTAACTGCACAAGTTCTTCCAAGGAAGGTGTGGGAAATTCCACCATGAAGTAGTCTGTACTCCCTGTCAGAAGGTAGCTTTTTAGCCTGAGGTGCTCACACAAATGTGACTGTGCTGACTTCCAAGTCTGAGACTCTTGTCCTTCTTTTCTCTCTCTTCTTCCCACTCCCCGACAGTGTCGTTACACCCTGCAGTACACATATCCATATGCCTACTACATGGAGTCTGGTCCCAGAAAGAAGCTGGTAAGATGTTTTTGCTCTTTTTTTTTTGGTTGAGAGCTTTTTGGGGTGTAGCCTGCAGCATGCTGGGCTGAATTCCAGAGCTTGGCAGTGTCTTAAATATTAGTCCTGAGTTAGAGATAAGGACAGGACAAATAATAGGTAGTTTTGCACCTCTCCACTTCAAGTTGACCAGCAGCTCAGTCCTCTGATACATTACATTGTTTTCCCAGGGCAGCACTTCACTTTCATAACAAGCAATTTATCCAATGTTTTGACGCTGGAAGTGTGCATTTGTTCCTTGGTAAGACTTATCACAGTACTGTGGGCCATATTTCATGTGAAGAGCTGCTAGAGAATACCTGCTCCAGCCCCGAATCAGGATGTAGCTTTGCTTTTTATTCCTGCTGTAAGTTCCTTGCTGGCTTAGAGCATCCCACGGGCTGGACATGTCCAAAAATAGCCCTGAAGAGATTCACTGAAGAGGTTGTTTCTTTGACTCAGTTGTCTAGTAAAAACCTGTTGTCCAGTGTCTCCCTGTAACATCATATGTGTTCTCTGAGGCTGTGGACAGATGTTCTTTTCTGGGTCCCACTATGCCAGTGGAACAAGTTACTGCTCCAGCAGTGGGTAACAGTCCCTCTGCTCTACCTGCAGAGCTGCTCACGAGAGCATTCCCTGACCCATTTATGGCAAAATGAGCTGAGTTAAGAGGTATTTGTCACTTGCAGTGTTTTTAGGCTGACTGGGTTAATTTTGGGCGATGCAGGTTGGGGAGTGCTTATGCAAGAAACTCCTGGAAGGGACAATGCTGTGTAGCTGAAGGAGGAGGCACAAAGCTGCTCTGCCAGCACAGCTGTCAGCAAAATACGTTTGTCTGCTCCTCAAGTGTAGTGCGTGTGTATGAAACTGCTCCACTAAACTAGTTTCTTGTTGCTGTCTCTAATTTTACTCTTTGCAGTTTGAGTACCAGCAGGCCCAGCTGGAAGCTGAAATTGAAAATCTCTCATGGAAGGTGGAACGAGCAGACAGCTACGACAGAGGGGTGAGTGTTCTGCTTGCTTGAGCCTGCTGGCCAGATTGTTGGGCTTAACTCTTCTGCAGGAGCTCTAAGGCAGTGAGCGAGGGTGCTGAGAAGCTAGATCCAGAATCTCCCCTTTAGCCAGTGGATGTTTAAGTGGTTCACTGCCTTATAGGAGGGAAGGAGGCACCAAGAAAGCTCTGGAGGAAAATGCCTGTAGTCCTCTGGTGAAGAGGAGATTCCTTAAGTGTGTACCTTTGAGTCAGAGCAGGAACCAGGTAACTGCAGAGGGAGCAAAAGTAAAATGATGTATGATCTTGTGATCCAAAGCCTGTGTGAAGGTTGGTGCTTCTCAGACTGGAGCCGAGTCGCTCCCTAAAGAAAATGAGCATTTCTCTGTGGAGTTCTGACAAATGCTGACAGATTCTACTTTCTGTTTTACCAGGACTTAGAGAATCAGATGCACATAGCAGAGCAGAGACGGAGGACCCTGCTGAAAGACTTCCACGACACATAAGACAGGAGGAAGTGACGAAGTGCAGGGGTGAGAGCAGCGTGTGAAGTCATGGCAGCTTCACCGGGATAAGCAGGCACTGCCTCTGGGAGAACACGGCCAAGGACAAAGCCACCCCTCCCCTTGCAAGTCAGACACATGCAAACACCCCATCTTAGTCCAGTTTGTTCTCTTATCTTTCTGTTTCTGTTTCTGCCAGGCTAGAGGCCAAGAGTTCAGATTGGCATATTTCCTGGGACATTTCCCTCCTGCCCTGGATGGTTTCAGAAGGGGAGGGGGTTTTTTCTCTGAATGGCTGTTAATAGTATTAGATCATTAAAATTTATGTAATTTTCAACGGTTGTACAATTATACAGACAAACCTTAGAATAACACACAACCCTTTTTAAAAATAAATTGGCAGTGGAGTGTTTTTCCTTAATCTGCTTGTAAATTTAATGGGCTTTTCCCCCTCTCCCTTCCTCTGACCCAAAAATCCTCCTAGGCACTGAAGGAGGTTACAAAATATCTCAGATCTCCCGATGCTCCTTTAACCAGGGCGCTGTAGCATTGGTGTTGCAGGAGGAGAGTGGCTGGTGTTGGGAATGGCTGCTGCTGTGTCTGACCCGACAGTACCAGCAGTGGCCGTCCTTTAGGATGATTCTATGTGACACCTCTTTTCTTGTAAATCAGCTGTGCAAAATCCTGCCACACAAACAACAGCAAACAGAGGATTTGCAGGGGAGAGACCAAGTTAATACCGGGGGATACGCCTCTGGTCAGGTCAGATTCTGCGTTTGATGAATTTTAGGTCTTCCATGTAGATTTTTGCTTTACTTGTTTTTGTGGGGAGGGTGTTGTATTGCCAAAGTGAGTGATGAGAGAATAGTAGCATACTACTATTATGCTTGATTAGTTAATCAAGGCTTGGGGCTTTTGCAGAGTGAAACAATCCATGTTCTACCAGTGCCATGCTGCCTGGTAAAGATTATCTGTGCCTGCTGGCTAACATGGCTGAGAAAATTTGATCCTGTTCGTCCAGGTGAGACTGAACACTGCTACGTTATGAGGAGGCAAGATTATGTACAACACACTCCCTGGCACATGTCAGCAATGTGGACGGGCACTCGAATACAGGTGCACTGCTTGTGTAAGGCCTGCACCAAGCCAGGCAGAAAATTAACTAGCAAAATTAATTTATTTGTATATTAGTATTGATACTGGTGGGGACTTATCAGAAAATTGATTGTTAGGAGCATGTGGAGCTTTTTTATTAACATTCTTTTTTCTAATGTAAAATATACACTAAAATAAAAATATGAAAACCTAGCTCATCTTAGTAGGGGTTAACATGAAAAAGGTTACTTAAAGGCTCATGCTTGCCCTGTTTGCTACAGGGAGCAGGCCACATGTTGAGGTTTCACAGGCATGTATGTCACCTGCACCAAGAACACACTGTTTGCAGACAGTAAGGTGGAGCTGGAGCCTCTGATTTGAGGAGATCTTTACCTCTGCAGGGAACTCATGGGATTCTCTTCCATGCTGTATGTGGAAGTGTTGCCTTTGATGCATCCCTGTGTGCTCTATTGCTCTATATAATGTCACGTGACAAAGATTAAACTGGAGGGGTGTAGGGGGAGGAAAGTGCTAAATTTCTGCATGTCAGAATAAGCTAACTCTGCTGTTGGAGCCTTTTTCATGTACCTGAGATGTGTGAGACAAGTATTTACAGCACGTATAATTGGGCAGATGGATTTTAACAAGAGAAGTGAATTAATTTAAAAGAGGAGTAGCTGTCGCAGGAGCTGATCCCGTGGCTGTGCTTGGAAGCTTTCAAACCGAGAGGCCTTTTCTTTCCTCCTTCCCTCCCTTCCCTGGTGTGGGATGTATCCTCAGGGAATGGGGGAACATACCTGCTGGCACAGAGCGGGGGTTACAACAGGCTGAGGGTCGAGCAGGGGTGTAGGGGGGTGGCTGGAGCCAGGGAGCGTGGGACAGGGGCAGGGAAGGAGTCCCTGGTTTCTGGGAGCGGTGGCTCCTTGTGTCCCTGCTCTGTCTTCTTCTGGCTCCCCTCTAGGCTGGAGCCACAGAGGTGAATACATCCTTGCTCCAGCCGCTGTCTCCAGCATTCCTTCCCTCCTCTCCTCCAGCAGAAGCCTCTTTGTGCCCTCCTCGTGGTATGTTCTAGAGGTTGGTCTCTTCCTTCTTCTCCCCCTCCCCAAATGACTGTTGAAGTCTGGGCACGCTGGGCCCAGGGGAAGGGGTAGCACAGGGGGAGGCTCACTGGGACCCTGCAGCGTGTAGAGCCAGTGTTTAAACTGTTCTTTAAAAATACGAGGTGCAAAGTATTAATTAGGATAAAATCTGGTGCTCTTGTCTAAACATAACTAGTGTAACACCTCATCTCTTTGCAGAATGGGTGTGTGGAGTTTCCCTAGTCCTGTAGAGCTCTCACTTCTGTTACATCATTGTCCAGCTTTGAGCTAGATGAGAATGGAGTTTTGTCTTGCTGTCCTTCCCCGCCTCCATCCTTCCCTCCCTCCCTCCCTTCCCCCTGTGCCCCCACAACATGCCTTGCTATGAATCCCCATTTGTAGGCGAGCCAGGCCCTACAGCCATGGCCAAACTGACTGAGCGAGCACTGAGCTGCGTGGCTGAGGAACAGCAGTACGTATTGCACAGTGCACCCCCTAATTCCCTTATTGTCAGCAGCTCCCTTTATTTTAAAAGAAAGCAAGGTGACATCAGCGTCCTACAGAAAGTCATCGATGCTCTACAGAAAGGCATCGATGTCCTACAGAAAGTGATAGGCTCCAAGAAGAAACCTGTGGAGCACAGGGACCGTTAGCTCTTTGTGTGAAGTGACTGATGCTGCTCGAGGGGCAGGTGACAGGGAGGAAACAGGAGCTCCCAAAACCAAAAAGCAAGGCCAGTTTTTTTTCCTCTCTGATGGGCCGCCCAAATTGAGCTAGCAAGGTTACATGAATATAGGGGAATAGAAAATGGCTCAGGAGCCATTAATGCTGAGGTACAAGATTCCCTTTGGTGCATCACTGCTACGGATGTGGAATGTTTGCTTTTTTAATTCCTTTTTCCACTCGTTTCCAGCTCCTGCGCCCACCTAACACCTCTCCATCCTCGTGTCTGCGAACTCTTTTGATTTCAGCTTGGCTTGTGTTAGTGCATCGGCTGCTTCGTCTCTAATGCTCCTCAGGCTTCACAAAAAAAACCTAACTTCTAACAAAAAAATTTTTTTTTTTCTACTGACGTGGTAAACTGCATGACTGCCACTCCAAGGCACTGGGGGCAGGGGTGGCAGGAGGTTTCTGTACGCTACAGTCTTGCACTCTTAAATTTTAGAACTTTTTAAGTGGGTGGGGTGAAAAAAAAATTGAAAAAAAAAAAATAGAACACTTTATTTTTAAAACGAGGCGCTTGTTCTGGGATTTCCCTTTCCTCACCTTTTGCAGGCAACGCAGAGGGATGGCGGAAAACCCGCCCTGGAGAGGGTTTGACAGAGGTTTGCCCTTGGTTTATTTGAAATAAATTGTGAATTTTTAACTTTTGAGGTGTTACGGCTTTTTTTTCTTTTTTCTTTTTTTTTTTTTTCTGGGGGGGGGGGGGGGGGGGGGGCCAGCCCTGGTGTTCCCCGACTCCGCTCCCCCCTTCGCGCTGGCCCCGCCCCACGGCGCGGTGACGCAATCACGCCGTGCGGTTGCCGTGGTGACGAGCGAGGCCTGGCGGGCGCGGGGGGGGGCGCCATGGCGGCGGCGGCGGAGCAGCGGGCGGAGGGTCCCCCGCTGCCCGGCCCGCCGGGAGGCCGCCCCCGTCCCGTCTGCTCGCGGCCCTACTTCCTCGTCCTCATGGTCTTCGCCCACCTCTACGTCCTCAACGTGCTGGGGCTGTTGCTCTTCGTTCACCTCAGCGCCGGTGAGGCCGGCGGGCCGCCCGCCTCTCCCCCTCCGCCGCCGCCGCCGCCGCTACCGCCTTCTTCCCCCGCCCGCGCCCTCCCGCGCCTGGAGGGCATCAAGGCAAGGCCGTGGCCGGGGAAAGTGGGGGCCCGGGGCGGGGGGGACTGCGCTGAACCCTGCTGAACCGCTGCTCTCCCCGCAGGTGGGCCACACGCAGCGGGTGGAGCTGGTGCCCGGCAGGGCCCACGCCGTGCGCACCCTCAGCCTCAAGCCGCTCCTCTTCGGTGAGTATCGGCACCGCCGATCCCCGCCCCGGGCCCTGGGCACGCTCCGAGCCTCCCCCGCGGCTGGGTCCTCAGCCGGTGCGGTGCCACCGTGGGTGCCGGCAGCCCGGGCCGGGGCGGGGGGGTTTCGCCGCCCGCCCTGTCTCCGACGGCGGGAGGGCACCGTCTGACAGCGGGGAGTGGGGGGGTGTCTGTCTCACACACACTCCCCCTTAAACACCCACTCGGGGGGAAAATGACTTCTCCCGCGTTGGCGTCTTCTCCCAGTGCCGCTTTCCCCCGGGGCTGCCTTAAAAAGAGCGTGATTTTGTTTAAGGTATTTTGATACAGTATCCACAGAGGTTACTTGTTCTGAGTGGTCTGTTTAGAAGAATTTGGAAGATTAACCTTTCCCAGGTTTTTCAGATTCTTTTTTTAAAAAATACCGTGATTAGACAGCAGATCACAGAAGAAGACCTCGAAGAAGCTGCTCAATATTAGGAAGGGACAAGAGATGCACAATTTTTTGGTAATAAATGATGATAAAGCAATTTAGCATTGGTGCTTCAGAATGATTAACAGAATGGACAGATTTAATGTCTTCCACCATTTTGCAGCCTGTTTTAGATTTATCTTTATTTTCTGGCTGCTCTGCTACACAATATCTGCCTTTCAGATATTTTGAATGCTTCTTTACCTTTCTGTGACTTTTGCTGTGACTGGTAAAGTCTCATTAATTGAACTCTGTGTTCTGGAAATCCACTGAGAATATTCAGATTAATTTTTTGGGACAGATGGTTACAAAATTCCTACTACTGCAAAGTCAGAGAAAACCTGTTGTCTCTCAAAAGATAACATTCAGAACTTTAATTTGATGCTTTCTCAACAATATAAGAGGTTTTTTTCTGATTCCAAGTAGATTATACGTACTGAAAGTCTACCTATAAATCACATAAATTTCTTATTAAACGCCTTTAGTGCAAAAAGTATCTGTAAGAAATATACAAAGGTCTCCTGTCATTTCTACATATGTGGTACTGGTGGTTTGCAAATTTCAAAGTGGATTTCTGTCTGACCTTCAGTAAACAGACAGGCCAACCTGAAACTGATATCCTGCAGCATTCACAAAGCTGACGTCATTACCAGAACCACTGTCTGGGGCAATTGCTCTGCTTTTCACTCAGGAAAACTCCTCTGTCCGGTCTCTCTGCCCTCCTGGTGCTGCTGAAGTTGGGAAAAGGTCCCGACAGCACTAATCCCACAACTTTTAGCTTATCACCCGGCACCTCCGTGGTTTCTGGGGAAAGCTTTACTCCCTCAGGATGTTATCACAGACAGTGAGGGACACTGATCATTTGAGATGCCCTGCGAGTCTCTTCTCCTTTGTCCTCTGATAGGGAGTCCCTTATTTAGAAACTGCAAGTCGCAAGACGGCTCTTATCTCCCAAATGAACCTGCCAGGAGCCAGCTCTGACTTTAAAAGACTTCCAGAGATTCCTCTATCTATACAAACAATACCAATCTAAACTGTTTTTTTAAAAAAAACCCCAAACTAATTTGTTGCCCCTCTCGTTTAAATTAATGGAAGTGTGTATTTAACTTGGTTGTGTTACAAACCCAGAAGTTGCTAGCAAAGGACTCTTGAATTTCGGGGGATTTTACTGCACACAAAGTGTTGTGGCATGCAAGGGCCAATTTCAGGGAATAAGTGGTTGGTCTCTGATCTTTGCTTTCAGCAGAGCAGGCTGTAGTGGGACCACAGCAGCAGACAGCTCGTTAATGACTTAATGTAAGCTCTGTGCTTTGGAGCATGGCACTGGGCACCATAGGGGAATTTGTGGTTTGCTTTTTAAATGTGGGTAAGTCATCTGCATTGGACCCAAGCGTATTTCATGAAGCTCTAAAAAAGTCCCTGCCCTATTTTTTTTCCCCTCTGGCTACAAAACATCATTTCTAAAGCTTGTAAGTCAGACCATCTGTGCACTTTTTAGTTAGGAAACACTAGTAATCAAATAATCCTATTAATGGAAAACAAATATCAGACAAAGCCTTTTCAACCTTCAGAGCTTTTATGTGTTCTGTTGTATTTTCCAAACGCAGTCTGTTCAGAAGATACTGCTATTGCAGGGACCACCTGGCAGTGGATTCTGTGGATTGGGCAGCAGTTTGCAAGACAAGGCAGCAGGGAGGAATAAAAATAGGAAATCTAGCTCTGTTTTTCTTCTGAGCCTCGGGGAATAGAAGTAATCACTGCAGAAATGTCAGGGCGCAGCTGAATTTCAGTGTGAGTGTCTGAGCACTTGTCTCAGCCCACGCTAAATCTGAAGAGGAGGTCTCATCATGGGTTGTTGGTGTGCTTTATGAGCACAGGGAGGCAATGTGTCTCCGTCAAACCCGGTGGCTCTCTCCACAACCGAGACTGCAGGCGTCATGAACAAGGCTGAGCACATTCCTCCCGAAAGCTGTTTTTCCCCTTAAATCCCAAATTGCATCCACCATAGAAATTTTTTCCACAGACAGCACTTTGTTAGGTAGTAGAGATCTGACTTCTCGTATGGGGATTTGCTGGTTTCTGCTCTGTGGCCTGGAGGGTAGAGCTATAGCTGTGCTTCCTATAGCAACCCAGCTTCCTTGGGTTGAGAGAGTGAGCTGCAGAGACTGATTTTTGCCACATTTTCTGCCTTCCGTGCGTGCAGGGGGAAGGTCAAGACAGATGTGTAACATGTCTTGCCCCCCATATCAGAACTGCAGGTATCTCCTGCTGTGCTGTGCTTGGGGCTCACCTCTGCATCCCAAGCAAAGCTGCTGTTGTACACCAAAGCAGAGGTTTAACCAGCTGGTGTCCCACTCCTGCTCGTTCTCAAGGCTCTTGTGCTATCTTTGGTTCCCCAGTTATCAGAATCTTCTGATCCAAACTGAATTTCTGATGTTAAAAAATGGTTTTCCCTGTTATGCCGAAACCCTCAGCTATTTTTGTGCCTTTCTTGCTTGAAATGGCTGTTTCCTTTTACCTGTGGAGATGCTCATCTATTCTTAGCACTGAAAGCTGAAGGGACAGCCTGAGTGATTGCTCAAGAGCAGAGTTTAACATTCGTTTTTTAAGGGATTGGGCATTGCCTGAGTGGATTTCTCTCCCCCTTAATTTGCCTCAGACTGTTCAAAAGTAAAGTATTTGCTCTATTACGTAAAAAAGCACGTTGTCACTCAGGGAGACTTTCTTGTAATCTCTCTGAAGAGAAAGCAAGCAGGCAGTCGAACAGTGTCACTGTCTCGGAGGCAAACAATGAAGCTGAAAGGGCTATCAGCTCTGATGATGAGAGCTAGAAGGTGCTGTGGTGACAGGTCCCTGCCAGCTTGTGCTCTCCTACAGAGTTGGGTTCAGTTTGGTTGTGCCGTTGGGTCTGACACAAAGCCATCCATCGCACGTCCTGGATCTGCAGAGCCTTGCAAGAGGAATGTGTTAAATCTGCATCCTGAAGCTTTGTCTCAGTAAAACACACATCTGTAATGAGGTCTTATCCGTGGACTACGACTGCTTTGAATCGCCTAAAAATATCGACTGTACATGTCCAAAACACCAACTGCCAGGGAAAGGAGTTTTCTAGCCATAGGGAAGGGAGCAGTTTCTTATTGTTGGAATTGGGGTTTTTTCAGACCTTCCTGCCAGCCTGTTCAGGGCAGCGGTGATGTTTCCACCTTCGCACCGCCTGGTGCAGGTTCCTGTTCTTCTTCTGCCAGGCGTAGGCCTTGTTCACCACCACTTTGTCACTCTGAACTTCACCGCTTACAACAAAGACACCTGAGTGAGTGCCTCTCATGATGTTGTGGACACACGTAGCATCTATGTCCAGCCACTGCTGGAGCCTGGCGGGGATTTCGGTTCTGAGGAGAGGGCCATGCTTCAGGACCTCCACTCTGGAGGGATCCAGGTCGAAGTCCGAGATGGTGGTGGTCATGTTCTTCCTCAGAATTCGGATTTTCACTGCTGCAGGGGTTGGAAAAAGAGCTGTTAGTTCTGTTTACTTTCCATAGCTCTTACCTATTTAAAGACACAGCCAACGCAAGGCTTTCTTGCTGTTTCTGTGATGTGGTGACACATCCATCCAAGCTCTTCTAATTGCAGAGAGTTTGTAGAAGTTGTCGTTTTAGGTTAGTTTTCAGTACTGAACACCATTATTCTCACTCTGCTTTTCTCGGAGTGATGAAGGTGTTTCAGGGCAGAAACCCTGCAGGAGCCAGGGATGCAAACAAGTGGATGCATCAAAGTCCTGGTCTCGTGCAAATGACTTGACTTTTCTCTGAGCTGGGATTGGAGGAGGAGATATGACTGTCAGCAGCCATGGGGTTTTAACTTGGTTTATTTTCATGAAAGTTGTGTGCCTGAATTCAGACAGTATCTTGAAAGCTTCCTGCCAGTTGATTGAGCAGAGCCCATTTTGCCACCTGCTTGGGCTAGGGGAGGGAGGGACCATTACTAGAACAATGATCTTGAAGTTTGAGATAGCTAACATGGAGTTTGCTAATGGTTTTTATGGGCATTGATTGAAATGTTGGTCTCTGAAGGAAAACAAGAGTAGTGCTTGTATTTAGCAGCCACAAAAGCAAATCAGAGCCCGCAGAAATAAGTCAGGTCTTCATTCTTGGTGCTGCCTGGAGCTGGGCCCTCCTGCTATGTAACAAGTAAGTTGGGACCTGAACATCTCCATGATCTGCTGTAAAAGCTGCAGTCCTTCTGAGCCAGCCTGTTATAGAAAAGCTGTTTTCTCTCCATGCCACTGCTTGGTTCCTGGAGGGAAGAGGAGCAACTGAGAGGAGGGGGATTACTCACCAAAATCATTGGTGCAGAGGTTTTCCAGGATCTCCCTGGCAGTGCTGGCCTCCTCAAGCTCACAATCCTTGCAGCTGGCTCGGGGCACTGCTGCAACAGAAATTTGGTTATAACACCCTTGTCGAGCTTCACTGGAAAAGGCTTTTCTTTTTTTTTTTTGAGATCTGTGAGTGGTGACTCGCTGTTTCCCAGTGGTGCTTCTTCCCAGTCCCTGGAGAGACAGCTTAGGCTGCCAGAGTGGGAAATGTCAAATTCTCCCTTCTGTGGCAGGGGCAGACGCTGCTTGTCATGCTTTGTTTAGGCTCGTGTGTGTTGGTGTATGTTAAAGCAGCAGTGAAAATGCTTAATGAAGATCTCCTCATTTGGATGAAACGTCAAGGCTATTGGTATGGCCTCCATCCAGTGATGCTGAAATGTTCTCCCCTTAACTGCTGTCAGATCTCCCCCAGTGCTCGTCAGTATTTGGGTGTTTTAGTCTTAAAGATTTTTTTTTTTCTTGTGTAACTCATGTCTGCAAGAGGCTCATGCCCCTTTGTGGTGTTTCCTAATGTTTAAAGAGAAGGCTTGCAAAACATTTCTTTTTGCATGTTTTTAAACCTTGGAAAGAGCTGAAAGATGAGGGCTGCAGCTCCTCAGCTCTGCTGGAAGCACATCTCATCGCCCGGAGCCTGCTCACCACAAGCTCTCACGCTGTGCCTGAGCATTAGGCTTTTACAGCAATTCCTCCCCCCTGCTCCAAACCCTGCCTGCCCTGATGGCACCCGGGGAGCTAATGAATACAGTAGAGAGGGGAACAAGCTGCAGTCGATGTTACGCTAATTTTCTAGACGTGGTAGAGTTCCCAGAGAGAACAAAAATCAAGATTTCTAAATCATTTTTGTAAAGTATAGCTTAAAACCAGAAGCACTAGGAACGCAAAGAAGAAATAGACCTTTTGAGTTTTCAGTGTTACATGAGGGAAAACGTATGAGTGAAGAAAAAAAAAAACCAACCCTTACTTCTCCTGCTTGAGGAATTTTCGTCCATGGAGACTGCTGCGATGCACAGTTCATGATCCGCAGGAAACTTGTTGCAGTTGAGGATTTCGGGCCAGGGGTAGCCGTAACAAGCCATGACGGGGGCGCAGCTTCTCTTGACGGCTTCGCAGAGGCTGCGGCAAGGGTAGATGAGCCTGGGGAGGGGATGGGGGTTGCAGCACCTCGGGACCCCTGGCAGCAGGTGGAGGGTCCAGCCCTGGCACCATTCTGCTGCGCAGGGCTGTGTTGCACGCTGTAGTGCTAGCAGGGCTGGTTTGGGGGCTTTGATGTCTTTTGAACATCCGTGCCCGAGAAGCAAACAGTGACTTTGTGAGGATGGGAGGGATGAGACCGTTCGATACAGGGTGCTGCTGGACGCCTTTCTTCTTCCCAGGGGTCTTCTCTAGTTGTGCAATGTCTGATTACCTTTACAGGTGCCTAGTTTAATACCTGATTTCCTAGCAGCTCTGCCCTTTGATGGCTGCACCTCAAAACTGGGGATTTCTCTCTGATGCAGGCATTGTCAGGCTGAGGAAGCCCTCACATAGTCGGGGCAGGAGCTGGGAAGGCAGGGGGCTGCAGGGAAGGTGGGAGATGAAGCCCGGTGGTGCCAGCAACTGCTGCGGTGTGCAAGGGGGGTGACCAGGGGAGAGGGCAGTGGTGCCTGGGGTGGGAGAGCAGGAAAATCCAGAGGAGGGAACATAATGTTTCTGTTCCTGCAAGATGAAATGCTCATGTTTCACTTTCAGAGGGAAGGGCCCTGCTGAGTCATCCAATTACCCCTTGCTGAGAGGGGCAGCATGGCTTTTTGGGGACTGTGGTGAGATTTCACACATTTTTCTCTCGGGAAGGAAATGCAGTTGTGCTGTTGGAGAGTGTTACTTGCTACAGCTGAAATAATTTGTAAAAACATCTTACCTGTCCAAGCAGATTGGTGCAAAGAGGGAGCAGAGGAAAATCCTAGCGTCTGGGTGGCACTCCCTGGCCAGCAAGGGCAGCCAGCTGGAAGACTGCTGGATCACTTCTGACATGGTCTCGTGCTCCAGCAGGTTGGGAATCCTCATCTCTGAGTAGCCGATGTCGTAGCACAGGGCCATGTGGTGTGGAATGGGCATGCAGCTGGAGGATCTCCTCAGGTAGCTTGCCCAGGCTCCTGGAGAGCCCCAGAGCAACAGGCGTGTCAGGAGACCCAGTAGCCATGGGCCACCTGACCTGGAGGGTTGCCTGCGGTGGGCTGCGACCATGCTTGGAGCAAGCTGGGAGTGGGCAAACAGGCAGCACACCCCGGACTGAGCTGCTCCCAACTGTGGGAAGCCTTTTATAGCCTAAGAGCCACCTCTCTGTCAATCCATCCTCATTAAGTGCGGCCCTTTCAGAGCCCTCATGGGGAAGACAATGCTCCAATTTTAATTTGCCAGCGGCCCCGATTGTTTGGATTTTAGCAGGGGTTTGGCTTAGATCAGCAGGTGTGGAAATGAGGGCAGTTGGGGAGGGATGAATGACTTGGCCCATGTGTCTTGGGGCTCTTTCAGCCGAGATTGAATCTCTGTTTGACACCAGAGCTTCAACCCATCCCCTTTCTCTTGCTCCAGGATTAGTCATTATTTCATAAACCCCAATGTTTTCCTCTCTTTTGTTTTTTGTAAAAGCAATCAAGTGTTGCTCAAAGTCAATTAGGAGGCATTTGTTTAGCTGGATCTATTGTTGAGCGGACAGAGAGATAGGATGGTCTCACAGCCAGAAGTTAACCGTTTGGGAGAGCTGAGGGTAGAGAGGAACTAATTTGCAGCTGTGGAGCCAGGTTGTTTGCGGATGGGATTGGCAGCGTTTGGCTGGAACCCCCCTCACCTTGCCACCTGCCTGACAGCGCGCTTTCCGCTCAACAGAGAGTTTACTTCATTACGAAATCCCGTTACCGCCGCTCAAGAGCAGGATTGTCCTTCCTCCAGCACATAATTAAGATTCCAGAAGCCATCGTTATTGTAGCCCAGTTTGGGGAACTGGAAATAGTGGGGGCGTTGCTTGCCAGCGCACACGGTTCGCCCGGACCTGGTGCCGTGCCATGAGGTTCAAAGCGGGCAGCGGAAGCTCGGGCTTTGCAGCATCCTCTGGCACAAGGACCCTGCGCTGCCTGTGGTGGAAACTGTTTCCTGGGAGGGTGTTACGGATACAGCCGGCTGCATTGTGTGGCTGTGGCTTCCCAGGAACATCTCATTTTCTCCAGAGCTAGTTCTAGTCTGTGCTGAGCAAGAAGCCAACTGCTCATTGACAGTTTGAGCTGATAGGGTTGATTTAAGGTCATGGAAGTAATTAACTTTTTTTTTTTTTTTTTTCCCCTGCTTTGAGGATTGCTGCTATAGTAGAGATGCAACGTGTCCTTGGCACATACCTGCAGGAGCTGTGATTTGGAGAGCAGGACCTTTGGCCTAAGAGCACTTAAACCTGTCCCACTTTGGTGGTTTTTCTTTCCCTTTACGAAAGTCTCAGCAGCTGGTAACAAGATCCCCGTAGCAGTGACAGACATCAGCCAAAAGGATCTTCTCAGCCTGCTGGGTCATGGTGTAACTGTGCTGTGGAACAGGGTCTCACCACACTTTGCAAATGTGTGTCCAGTGCACCAAGGAGATGGAAATCTCTTAGCCTCATAGTCATCAGTGGATTTCCCATGCAATTTAAATTTGCATGGGATCCTGATGTTGCCTGGTTGCTGCTGGTGTCCTGCTGCGAAGAAAAGTTGGTGATACTGGTATGCTACCTAGGTATGGAGTATAGCATCCTCCACATGCAGTGTCTTCCCCTTTAACATGGCATTTGAAGGCCATTTTTAGTGGGCGATAAAGGAAATGAGGAGGAATAAGCTTGGAAGTTGTCTCCTTGCTGTTTGAGTTTTGTGGCAGAGCACTGTGCCAGGTTCCTCTGTAAGGCATTTGTTTTTGTGCCAAGTGCTGTCCTCTCCACGTGAGAGCCGGGAAGGCTGAAACCCTGGCCATCACCACTGCTCACCTTAAAGGTTTCGGCCTCCCTTCCTGTAGAGCAGCAGTTCCCAGACTGTGATCCACATGTCACCTTTGAAGTGATAATATGTGGTGATATGCATGTGTTTGTTCACTCCTTTGTCCATTGTGGTATCTGCCACAGATCTTAAGGGCTTGACCCCTGGATCCAAACATTTAGGAACTGCTGCTGTAAAAATACCTGCTTCCAGCAGCTCAGGTTTGTGGTGTATGCTCTTTGAGGACTCTTCTTTTAGAAGGGTGGATGTGTTTGAATGATGTCCCAAACTTAGGCAGAGTCTAAATTTCCCCCCCACCTCTTTTTTCTTTTTTTCTTTTTTTAATTCCAAGTGGGCTGCCATCTGTATGGGGTCCCACTGTAACAGTTCCTCAGTCTCTGTTGCTGCTCACACTTTTTGCTGCAGAAATTCCCAACTTCCTGACAGAGGAAGAGTGCAAGCTCATCGTTCATCTGGCACAGCTGAAGGGGCTGCAGAAGAGCCAGATCCTACCAACGGATGACTATGAGGAAGCCATGGAAATGATAGAAATCAGCCAGATGGACATTTTCAATCTGCTGGACCACAATCAGGATGGGCAGCTGCAGCTCAAAGAGGTAGAGTGTGGGACAGACCGGGGGAGGGAGGTTTGCTGGGGGATGCTCTGGCAGTTGGCCTCCTCAGACAACCTCCTGATTACTCATGTGCTTGGGTTGGGCCAGACTCCAGTATATACCAATCAGTATTTGCTTAATTTTATGTCTCAAGACCTATATTGACCTTCAGCCTGGAAGTTTCTGCAGAAATGTGCAGCAACTGTCATGCTATTGGTTGTCAGCAACAGTCCTTGGCAGGAGTTGGGAGTTTTGAATATGCTGGGTGAAATGTTCTGTGTGCTGTGGGTTTCCTCTTGCTGGGCATCCCGGGGAAGTGAGTTTGTAGCGTGGGTGCTGTTTGGTGCAACCTGTGGGGACTGACTGCACTCAACTGGCCAGACATCAGCAAAGCCACCCCTGTTAATGACCCTGGAGGGGTTAATGAGCACCTTGTCCACAGCTCTTCAGCGTCCTTGCCCTGAATGACAGGGTGCATAGGGCAAACACTGGCAGTTCAAGGATGTCCCTTCCCAGGGTTCCGTTTCAGGTGGGACTGGGATGTGCAGTGTCCCACGGTCAGCAAGCGTTGTGGAATATGGAGAACTGTGCCAGGGACAACCCACGGCAAGGATTCTTTCTCTGGAGGTCAGAGCCTGCTGAGAGCTCTCCAGGATACGCCTTCTCTCTGTCCACATAGAAAGGAAGCATTTTGTTCCAAAACTTTTTCTTGGACAAGTAAAAGCATTCACTTTTATCCTCACTAGCTTTACTTTCTCTTCAAGAGAAAGAGCTGTGCCCCTTCTGCCTCAGGACTGGTTAACTGAGTCCCAGCAGTTGTTTGCCATGACCTAAACTGGAAATAACAGCATGCATCAGCCACAGGCTGTGTGTGGCTGCCAGATGATTCCCACTCCAGTCTCCTTGCTGCAGAGACATGCTGACGCCTGACTGGCCCATGCTCTGCAGAGGGGAGCCCGCCAGGCCTGAGGCAGGGAATCTGCAGGGTTTCCTTAGTATGAGAAAACCAGTGCCCGGTGTTGATCCGTTTCTGAATTTCAGGTGTTGACCCACACCCGGCTTGGGAACGGCAGGTGGATGACCCCCGAAAACATCCGGGAGATGTACACTGCAGTCAAGGCTGATCCTGATGGGAACGGTAAGAGCAGCTCCTTGGGAATCCCTTCACCCTCAGCACAGTGGACTCCTTGCCCAGCCATGTGTGGCAAGAGACAGGTCCCGGGCCAGGCCTGTTTCTCTAGCTGTGTTCTTCAAGGAAAATAATGCTGCTTCAGAGACCTTCACAGAAAAGTACAATCAGTGCAAACCTCTCAGCACAGCACTCCTGCCCCTTCATCACCAGCCTAGCAGCAGACTAGTTCCACCACCTGGGCTCAGATCTTGCAGAAGCAGCACCAGCATGCGACTCTGTGCTCCCTCTCCCCTGACAGACCTGCCTTAGTTTATGCCCCCATTTAACAGGACTCTCGGGGTACATTTCTGCTCCTGTGGTCTGAGAGGTGGCTCTGACTCTGACTGTGTAGTTCTTGTTACCTGGGCTGCAGGTTTTAAGGTGCACCCCCTTGTTTTCAGGGAGAGTTCTGCAGCACTGGCTGGGGATGGAGGAATAAGTGGAGGTGAGGGTGGTTTGTTGGTCTGCCTGTGTTGCTGAACCCCATCTCTGCTGCTACAAACTCTCTGTATTCCATGAGGGCACTTCTGCCCTTCCTGGCTCTGGTGTCCCAAGGGCTCCTGCTGGTCTGGACATGCACTCTAACCTCTGCTGCTCTAATTAGAGTGCCCTCAATTAAGCAACTTTCCATTTCCTAATCAAATTAAGTGAACGCACAGGCTCTGCACGCTCTTCCAGTGACCTGGCATTGAGAGCTGCCCAGGAGGAGCTGGTTTGGAGTTGGAGCAGTATCCTTGTGAATGCCTAAATATCCGGAGGGCACCCTGTGCCCTGCTCCTGCAGGCTGGTGGCATTCTTGGCAGGGGTAGGAGCATATGACCGAGTCCTCAGTGGCTTTTCCACTGTTCTGGCCATTAACAAATGAAAGGTCCTGTTAAAATGCTCTTGGCAGGACCTTACTTCCAGAGAGCCGCTTCCCCTCATTGTTAGATTGGTGCATGACACTGAGAGACCAGGTCACAACCTGGATGTGGCACTGCGTCATCAAAGACCACATGGAGTAGGGGGAAGTGGGGACAGGGAGACATGAGAAATAATAATGGTCTGGATAGTTTGGTCACGACCACTGGCACCTGAGGAACTGTCCCAGGCCGACCCTGGTGGCTGGCCCTTCCACCTGCTGGAGGGTGCTGTGTGCCCGGGGAGCAGAGCTGGCACCACCACGGCGCTGGGTTCACTGCTTGAGTGAGCTCCACTCAAAGCCCAGGGTGGCTGCTGGCTGCTGGGCAGCACGCTGCAGTGTGCTGAGGACCTGATCCTCAGTCCAGGCCTTCCTTCTTCTCCAGAAAGGTGAAACAGCAAATGTGAGGATTTTTCTCAAGCCAACAAAGGCAAAAGTCGATCTCTTTGAGTCCAGTCTTGCAAACAAGAAATACTGGTTTTAGTAGAAACCGTTGTTACCAATCACTTTTCTGTTATTTCTATTTACGCAAGATCATACTCTGTTGTATTTCTTGATCATGTTTTACAATTGCACAAATGCAGAAGAATGTACCACTTGACCACTTGTTTTGGGTTTGGCTTTTTTAACTTACCATGCAAGGTCTTGGGGAAAACAGTGTCTGAGGTGTCCCACTGTGCTCCTTAACATGTCTATTTAAATATCTAAGTAACGAGCCCCAAGGCATCAGGTGGCACAGACTTTTTAGCTGTGGCATTGCATATGTCCGAACTGTAGTGGCTACTTCTCCCTTTTGATGGATTGGTCTGTGTGTTTAGAAGCTTTTCAAAGTTAAAAATGGTATTTTGCCTGTCCCAGTTCTGACTTTGGCGCGGCAGGTAATGGTTCATTTTGCAGGTTTCTGTCCACCATCTGCTCTGCTAAAGGCAAGAGTGTCACTGGGGCCTGTAATCCTGCGTTGTGCCGGGGGCAGCCCATGGTGGGCACAGTGGTGGGACCTGATTGGGATTTGTTTGAGGAAGGTTGTTTCTGCAGTGCCCTCAGCTGGTGCTTTCTCCGAGTACAGGGTGCCAAGAACTATTACCTTACCTGCACCAGTGTCAGCTGGCTTTTCTTCTCTTCCTGCAGGTGTGCTGAGTTTGGAGGAATTCAAACAACTGAATATCCGTGATTTCCACAAGTACATGGGAAGCCAGAAAGTGAAGATGAGCGACTTGGTGCGCAACAGCCAGCACACCTGGCTCTACCAGGGTGAGGGGGCACACCAGGTGATGAGAGCCATACGGCAAAGGTACGGGCCAGGCAGTTGGGCAGTTGGGCTTGTGTAGGCACGAGGACCACCTGTGCCGGGAGAGGCAGTGGCAGACGTGCTGATATTCACACTTCCTAATTGTGTGAAAGTCTTTGGAGTATAAGAGCAATGAACACAGACATGGAATGGGGAGAAGAGGTTTTCATTAGAACAGGAATTTGTATTGTCCCATGGAAAAGGAAAAAGAAAAATCAAACCTTTCAGCATCTCCATTCACTTTTGGGAACAGCCCTATAAAACCAAGAAGACTTGGCATTATATGAAATAATTCATTCTAATTAGCAAATGAGCTTACTGGGAGAAACTGCCCGTTTCCAATGCTGTCTGGGTGCCAGTAGTTACTGTCATTTGCTTTAGTTACTCATGCATTTCACTGAAATGTGTCTTAGCTGTTCGGAGATGACTTTTAACAAGCACTTCATCTCAAGTAAGCCGAGTTCCTTTAATGCTCTGAGCCCATGTATCACAGGACAGCTCATGGCAGATGGAAGAACCTCTTACCTTTCCCTTTATCTCAGATTTGGTACTGGGAAGCATGGAAACCCAGCACGTAGGCCAAATTATTTAGCTGTGGTGAGTTTCAAATAATTGGCTGGAGATTTTCTTGTTCATGTGGTGCTGGTCCTCGCCCAGGACATGGGTGGGTAAAATCTATCCTCAGGCTTGAAAATGGCTGTTGGCCACTCCTTCAAGTGCATTCCAGTGGGAGAATGGGGTCACATATTGCCTTGATTAGAGCAGACTGTGGCTGCCACTTTCTCTGTGCCATCTAGCCAGTGCACACAGGCATCGGTGTACTGCTTTCACACTTTCAGTTGGCCACTGTTAGGAGGATATGAAGACATAACACTGAAGGAGGCTGTTAACAATCCTCCCTGGGACCGTGTGGTGCCTGGGGGGGCTTTGCTGTCCTGTCTAGGGGCCATGTTTCCCTCGCGCCTGCCCGGAGGGCTTCACTGGTCCATATTCTCAGAGCTCTGAGTGTTCTTTGGCAGGTCTCAAGAGGTACCTGCTTGCCTTGGGGATGATCTCAGATGTAGCAGCGGAAAAATCCCAGAGCAGGAGGGCTCCGGTCTCCTTGATCACTTCCTGTGCCCCTCTGCCCTGGGGGGAGGCTGCTGAAAAGGCAACAGGGAAAGGTGAGTTAGGTGACAAGAATATTCCTAGAGCTAGTCTCTCGTTCACTCTCAGCAGGGGCCCTGTGCTTTCCTAACTGTCCCCGAGCTCTGTAGATGGTGTGCAGGAGTCCAGAGAAGCGATGAGATGGCACGTGAAGGCTCCAGGGACACACACAGAAAGGATCTTGCTGAGCAAGGAAAGTCTTCCTGAGCACAGTCCTGCTGGAGATGCAGACTTCATTTATGTTTCTTTTTTTTGTTAATCTTGACAAGGACTTTCTGAGCTGATGCTGATGGTCCAACAGATCTGTAAGGACCTAGTTATCTCTTGATATGCTTCCTGCGGCCCACGCGTCTGTCTGGCCTGTCGGGGAAGGGGGCTTATCTTTCTCTGGATTTAGTTGGTGCTTGGGAGTAGCGTCTGACCAGGGTGATGGTGCTTTCCCCTCACCTGCTCTGCTCTCCTCTTCCCCAGGGTAATGCGTCTGACTCGCTTGCCCCCCGAGATCGTGGAGCACAGCGAGCCCCTCCAGGTTGTGCGGTATGACCAGGGAGGGCACTACCATGCCCACATGGACAGTGGCCCCGTCTTCCCTGAGACTGCCTGCAGCCACACCAAGCTGGTCGCCAATGAAAGCGCTCCCTTTGAGACCTCCTGCCGGTAAGACCTGCTTTGGCACAACCCAGAACACGCTAGAGAAGAGGTGTGGAGAGATGTTTCACTTCACCTCGTGTGGGTCCACCTCACAGGTTGTGGACTCGCAAACCAGCTCTGGAGATGGCTGGCATGAGGGGGTTTGAAGGGGGAGATGGGGTGAATCCTGAGGGTCTATGCAAGAAGGGCAGAGTGGTTCTGCAGAGCTGCTGGGCCACCCTCACCAGAGGCTAGAAATGCACCCTGAACAGTTGCAGGAGGGGATTTTCTTTATTGTCCTGGTCTTTTACTTGGAGAAAAGTTGATGATGTAATTCATGTATCTTGTGATGCCTTGGAGGAACTGCTGTATGTATGGTGGAGGGTATGGACAGCTGTTCCAGGTGTGTCCCCTGACAGCCACTCTGTCTTGCAGGTATGTGACAGTGCTGTTCTACCTGAACAATGTGACCGGAGGAGGCGAAACGGTCTTCCCTATAGCTGATAACAGAACGTATGAAGAGATGGTAAATGATTCTCACCTACGTGTTACCCTGGGGGTTTTGAGTCCCTCTTTGAATGTCTTTATTCGCTGTGGCTGCAGCAGGGTGTGAGGTTGGTGGACATCAGCCTTCAGAGCTAGAACATGGGGATGCTGTGTCCCTCTGAGGCCAAGGGAAGAGGCGCAGGGGTTTCACAGCTGCCCTTCTCCCCGCTCGGAGGCGTGAGGAGTGGTGTGTGGGCCTTGCTGCCATAACACGGGTCCTGCTCGCTTCTGTCTGGGCAGGTTTCCTCAGACTAAGTCTTGGCAGCAGATATGTTGTGCTCCTGTCATGCAATCCATTAAGGAATGGGCAGCTGCTCGGAACCAGGTCATGGACCTACAGGGGGGGCTGAAACTGGCTGCTCCGGGTGGGTTGTGAAAGGCCTGCCCTGCCCAGCGTGGGCCTTGAGCTGTCCCTGTGGGGCGTTCAGGCGCAGGGCAGGATGATGGCTGGCAGCAGAGGCGGCCCAGTGCGTGCACTTCGTTCCAGCCCCATTTGTGACACCTTCTCTGTGGTTTCTTCTGCCAGTCTTTGATCCAGAATGACGTTGACCTGCGAGATACTCGGAAAAACTGCGATAAGGGCAATTTGCGAGTGAAACCTCAGCAAGGCACTGCTGTCTTCTGGTACAACTACCTGTCAGATGGAGAAGGTAGGGTCCTGTTTCAAGGCTCAGCTCTCGGGAGGGGTAGGACTGCAGGAGGTGACAGCCGTTGTCTTCTTGCGGTGGCTGGGAGCTCAGAAGAGAGCCAAAGGGTGGTAGCTGCCTGCTAGTGGGAACTATAGGGTCTACTTGTCACCAGCTGGGTAGGAGCTTCCTGACTCTGAAAGGCCTTTGTTTACAGGCAGTAGGTCAGTGGCTCCTGATGCCTTTGGGGACAGGAGTAGCTAGCAAACAAAGACCTTGGCTGCACTAGCCATCGCCAGCTGCCTCCCATCCCACTGTGCGAGCTGAAACTCTTGCTGGAACTTGGTCTGCCATTGAAAATGTTTCACTGATGTGGTGTTGCCCAAAGCGGCAGGGAGGGGAGGCAGACAAAGGCACGGCCATCAGCTCTGCAGCACAGGGAGGCATGGCCCGCCCCGCGCCAGCCTCTGCCATGCTTGGGGCTGAATCCTGCTTTATGGCTCAGCCCCAGTGTGATGATATGTGTCCTTAGGGCTGTTTTTCTCATGAAGCACAGCACGGTTTTCCCTGACAGCCAGGCTGAGGGACTGACATGAATTTTCCAGGCTGCTGGTGAATATGACTCCAGAGTGTTTCAATGGCAGATTTTGAGCAGTGGTAGGAGAAAGGACTACGGTATCCGAGCTCCCCCTGGGAGCAGCTCATGTTTCCATCTCTAGAAAATCCACAGAGGAGGTCAGAAGACCAGTAGTTGGCCTGTTGGATCATAATATCAGGACCATCACTCTCCTGTAAGAAGAGTCCTGTTGTGTTTTTTATGAGCAAATTGTTCCTAAATGGAAGGTGGCTGCCAATGCAGGTCTGCTACAGAAAAACTGGGGTACCTCTGTAAAGAGAGGGTCATTTGGAAGGGCTGAAATGCAATCTCTAATATGGCCATGGGCCTTCTAGCAGCAGCCCATCTTCCACATACCAGCCTCCTCTTCTGAGAATTGTAGAATGGTTTAGGTTGGAAAGGACCTTAAATATCATCTAGTTCCAACCCCCCTGTTATAGGCAGGGACACCTCCCATTGACTTGATTGCTCAAAGCCCCATCCAGCCTGGTCTTCAACACCTCCAGGGATGGGGCATCCACACCTTCTCTGGGCAACCTGTTCCAGTGTCTCACCACCCTCACAGTGAAGAATTTCTTCCTGATGTCTAATCTAAATCTACCCTCTTCCAGTTTGAAGCCATTACCCCTTGTCCTATTGCTACATGCCCTTGTAAGAAGTCCTTCTCCAGATCTCTTGTAGGACCCCTTTAAGCACTGAAAGGCTGCTATAGGGTCCCCCTGGAGCCTTCTCTTCTCCAGGTTGAACAACCCCAACTCTCTCAGTCTGTGTTCATATAAGAGGTGCCCCAGCCACCTGATCATCTCTGTGGCCTCCTCTGGACCCTCTCCAGAGAAACAGGAGCTGAGAAAAACAACATCTCTGATGCAGAATGTGAGAGCCACTTGCGCTGAGTGGAGACACAGAGGCAACAAACGTTTTGCACTTGGGGGACCCTGCCCTGGATCCCTGCCCTTTGCCCAGGGGTCCTGGGGCACCTCGGGGACACCTCCTTGTAGGTGCTAGGGTGTGGGGTAGCACCAAGATGGAGGGGTGCCAGGAGCAGCCAACTCCTGCAAGATGTCACCGAGCTGAGAGCTGGTACTGGCGCTGTGGGCAGGAGCAGCACTTCTCGACACCTCCTAACAGGGCTATTTTTTAAATTTTTTTTCTTTTTTTTTTTTGGCTGGTCAGGCTGGGTGGGGGAGCTGGACGACTTCGCCCTGCACGGGGGCTGCCTGGTCACCCAGGGCACCAAGTGGATCGCCAACAACTGGATCAACGTGGACCCCAACCGCCACCGGCAGCTGCGGTTCCAGCAGGAGATGGAGCGCTACGCGGGGGCCGGCCCGGGCGAGTGGACAGTGGATAAATCCTACCGCGGGGTGCACCTGGAGCTGTAGGGAACGGGGACCGGGGAGGGGGGGGGGGGGGCGGCGGGACCGGCCGCGCGCACGTGNNGGGGAGGGTACCAAGATGGAGTCGGTGGCGTTGGTGGCCCCGGTAACGGCGCTGGAATTCGCGGGGGACGTGCTGCTGGCGGGTGAGCGCGGGAGTGGGAATGGGAGCGGGGCGGGCGGCGGGGCCGGTGGCGGCGGCGGCTGACGCGGTGTCCCGCAGGCACGGGCCCGGAGGTGGCGGCGTTCCGGCTGAACGGCGGCGGGCCGGCGGATCGTGCTGCGTGAGGCCAGCGTGCAGGGGCTGCGGGCCGAGCCCGGCCCCGGCCCAGTGGTGCGGGTGGCGGCCTTCGGCGGGCGCTGGCTGGCGGTGCTGGCGGTGCGGGGCGACGAGGGGCGGCTGGCGGCCTGCGGCGGCGGGGGGGCACGGGAGGTGGGGGCGCGGGTGTGGGAGGCGCGGTGGGCGGCGGGGGGGCGGCTGGCGCTGGCGCTGGGCGGCGGGAGCGTGGGGCTGTACGAGTGGCGGGGCGGCGGGCGGTGGCTGCGGCGGGTGAGCTGCGGCGGGGCCGGGGCGCTGCGCTGCGCCGTGCTGGCGGGGACGGGCTGGGGGCGGCTGGCGCTGGCTGCTGGGACGGCCATGGGGGCCGTGGTGGTGTGGCGGGCGGCGGAGGCGGCGGCCCCCCGGCGGCGGCTGCTGGGGCACCGGGGAGCGGTGCTGGCCCTCTCCTACTCGGCGCCGCGGGGGCTGCTGGCTTCCGCCTCCGAGGACCGCAGCGTGCGGCTGTGGGCGGTGGGCGAGCTGGGCGGCGGGGACGGGGACGGGGACGGCTCCTGCCTGCTGGTGTGCTACGGGCACGGGGCGCGGGTGGCCGCCGTGCGGCTGCGAGGGCCGTGCCCGGTCAGCGCCGGAGAGGACGGTGCCTGCCTGGAGTGGGACGGCGGCGGCGGCGTGCGGCGGGCACGGCGGGGACACCGAGGGGCCCTGCGCGCCCTGGCTCTGCGACCCGCCGGTAGCCACCTCGCCACCGGCGGCGACGACGGTGGCGTCCGGCTCTGGCAGCCCCGGCGGGCGGCCCCGGGGGCGGCGGCGGCGGCGCTGGGGGCCCCGTGGCGGCCGCGGGCGGTGCTGCTGGCGGGGCCGCGGCGGGTGCTGGCGCTGGGCGAGGCGGGGGGGCTGGCGGCGTACGAGGCGGCAGCGGGGCGGTGGGTACCGGTGCTGCCCGTCCCCGCCGCCGGTGGATCCCGCGGGATGCTGGCGGCCGCCCCGCTGCCCGGCGGGGCCGAGGTGCTCTGTGCCCTCGGTGGTGGCGACGGGCGGCTCCTCCTCTTCGCCCTGGGCCACCCCGGGGCTGCCACCGAGCTGAGGCTGTTCGAGGGGGCCGTGCGTGGGCTGAGCTGGGCCCCACACCCTGGGCTGCCCCCCAGCACCGCTGCCCTCCTGGTCTCCGGGCCCGATGGGGAGATGCTCTGGCTGGACGTTACCCACCGCCCTGGGCAGGCACCCCAGGTGCAGCTGATGGGACGGTACCTGCTGCCACCCTGCAAGCAGCGCTGGCACACCTGCGCAGCCTTCCTGCCCCAGGAAGGGCTCCTGGTCTGCGGGGACCGCCGGGGCTCCCTCCTCCTCTTCCCTTGTAACAGCTCCCCAGGACAGGCTGAGGAAAGCACCAGCATCACCAATGGTGGCACCGACTTGGTTGGTGAGGACTCCAGCAGCGAGTTGGAGCCCTCTTGCTTTTTGCACAAAGAGGCTTTTCCCCTTGAGGCCCCGGTGTCCATGCTCTTTGGGCTCCATGGGAAAACAGGGGTTACCTCAGTGACCTGCCACAAAGGCTACATCTACAGCACCGGCCGGGACGGTGTCTACCGGCAGCTCCGCCTACAGGGCCAGCAGCTGGAGGTCCTGCAGAAGCACAGGCCCTGCAAAGGGCTGCAGTGGATCGAGGAGCTGCGCTTCGCTTCCAGCGGGGATCTGCTTGTGCTGGGCTTTCATGGTGACAGCTTTGTGGTGTGGAGCAGCAGGACTGGCGAGAACCTCCACTGTGTCCCCTGTGGTGGGGGACACCGCTCCTGGAGCTACTGGAGCAGCTCCTCGGCCGAGGCCTTTGCCTTCATCAAGAGCGGGGACGTGATGCTGTACCACTGCGTGGCCGAGCCCTGCGAGCAGCAGGTGCTCCTGGCATCCCTGCACGGGCGGGAGATGGCCTGTGTGCGGCGCTTGGGGGCAGTGGAGGTGCCCGGCCACACCACCCTTAACATCTTTGTTACCGGCAGTGAGGACACCACGGCCTGTGTCCTGGCACTTGATGAGCATTCCCGGGCAGCCCTGCCACTTGCCCGCCTCAGCGACCACATTTCCAGCGTGAGGGCGCTGGCGCTGGCTGGCCCTGCAGGACCTGGAGAAGACAGCTTTGGCAACAAAGGCTTGTCTGCCCTGCTCTTCTCTGCAGGCGGCCGGGCACAGATCGGGTGCTACCGGCTGCTGTGCACTGGGGACCCAGCCTCTGAGAGCGCCGTGGCCTGCCAGGTCATCCATGTGGCCTCCCACCGGCTGGATGAGCACTGGGAACGGAAGAAGAACAGGCACAAGTTGGTCAAGATGGACCCAGAGACAAGGTGATGCTCAGGGATGGTCTGAGGCAGGGTTAGCAGTCACTGTGGTCTGGGAGGGTGCTGGGAACTGCAGTGGGATACCTACTCTGCAGCTGCAGGCTCAGCAGAGACAGAAGAAGCTGGTGTGGCTTCATGTGTACCTTCCTGGTGTCCTGTGCCCAGTGGTTGGGCCTTAAGGAGCTTTTGGGGTTAGAGAAAGGCTTGGTCTTTCCTCATGTCTCCTACAAGTACTTGGAGCTGCATCCTGCACTGGGCTCAGGCTTCTCTGCTCAGGCTTCTCACCCACCTGCCTGGGGCCACAGGGGTCACAGAGATGTTGGTGAGCATCGTGTGTTTCCCGCAGGTACATGTCCCTCTCAGTTGTGCCCGGGACCAGCACTGAGCAGCTGCCAACACCCTGGAAGTTCCTGGCTGCTGCCTGCAGTGATGGATCGGTCCGGTGAGGAGCTGTCGTGGGGCCCGGCAGGGAGACCAGAGCTGGGTCTGGTGATGGGAGCAGAGCAGGCTCTCTGGGGGAGGCTCTGGCTGTGAATGTGGCCAGCTCTGAGCTGGCAGCAGGATGGTGTGTGGTGGGAAGTGGGGGAAGAGGCACCAGGACCCCCCTTCTCCCACAGCTGATTGCCCTCTCTTCCATCACAGGGTCTTTGGGCTGCTGGAGGCAGCCCGGAAGCTGGTGCTGGTGGCGGAGTCGTTTCACCACCAGCGCTGCGTGCTGAAGGTGGAGGCATTCCTGCACGCACGGGCAGGAGGGGAGAGGTGAGCCCAAATGCTGTGCTGAAACCACTGGGGCTCTGGGGACAAGCGTTAATCCTCACAGGGACAGTGGCCGGCAGCTCAGCAGTTGGAGGGAAGGGAGAACTAAGTCTGTGAGGGCCATTCTGCCCGTTCCACAGATCTTGGTGGGGACCCTCAGGTCTGCCCACCACAGGGCTGCAGGCCTGAGGCTCCTCCAGCACTTCCCTTCTAGGAGACACCTCCTGTGCAGTGCGGCCACTGATGGCAGCGTCGCCTTCTGGGACATCAGCAGCCCCATCATGGATGCGGTGGACACTCTGCACCGAGTGGAGGGAGAGATGCAGCCCCTGGGTGAGTACAGCTGCCAGCAGCTCTGCCTTCTGAGGGAAGGCCACGCTGGTGGCTCCTCTGTTCATTCTGACCAAGGTGAGCATCACTCTCCTGACCGAGCCTGTTTTCCAGCCCTGGGCACCCCCCTGCTCACCATCATGGCCCACAGCTGTGGTGTGAACAGCCTACATGTCCGTGAGACACCAGATGGACGGTACCTGGTGGCCAGCGGCAGTGACGATGGCTCCATCCATGTCTGCCTGCTGGAGGTGGCCCTGGGCAAGGGGGAGGCCACGGCAGGGACCTGCCTGCGTGTCCTGGAGCGAGTGGCCAGGCCCTGTGCCCACGCTGCCCACGTCACAGGGATTTGGGTGCTGCGGCTGGACCTGCTGCTCTCTGCCTCGGTGGACCAGCGCCTGATGCTGTGGCGCCGGGGCCCAGGTGGGCTGGAGGCCCTCAGCACCACCTTCTTCCACGTGCCCGACCTGGCCGAGGTGGACTGCTGGGAGGTGGGGGAGGCTGGGGGGGAGCTGCACTTCTACTGTGTGCTCTGCGGGCAGGGGCTGGAGATGCTGCGTGGAACAGTCCCCCCAGAGACCCCTCCACAAGAGGCCCCCCACTAACGGGGTAGGTGTGCAGCACACCCTGCTCCCTGCCTCTGTGCTCTGCCCATCACCGTAGCACCCAGCCTGCCCACTGATGTGTCCCTTCTTGAGGGGTCAGGAGTGCTTGGCTCCTTAGGGGACTGCACAGCCATGTCTCAGGTACTCAAGGCTGGTGGTTTCGGGGGAGAAGTAAGATGTGGTCCACCCTGGACCAGCCTGCAGCTCTCCAGGCAATGAAGGAGTGGGGTCATCAGCCCACTCAGCCGAGAAGAAGCTTTTCCTTCCCAAGGTGTGAGGGACCCGTGTCCAGGTTTTGCAGCCCTGGTCCTAGAGAGGAATCTTTTCAGAAAGGTGCTGGGCACCATACCCAGCCCTGGGAGCTTAAGGGCAGCAGGAGGCCAAGACCAGCCAGGTGCTGGTGTGGCAAGTGTCAGGCTGCAGCTTTGTGTGACAGCCCTGTCCCTGCAGTGCTGGGGACTGTACTGACACGAGTGGGGACACTGATCCTCCACAGCAGCAGCAGCCTAAAGTGTGCTGTACTATGCCAGCCTTGGCCAGCCCCCCCTTTCCTCAGAGCAGCCCTTCAGTGCTGCCTCAAGGTTGGCCACAGGATCCAGCACAAGAACCTGCAGGTGGTCCTGTCCCCACACAGGACGAGGTGCTTTTCAAGGTCAGACACACACACCATTTGTCCAGCAATAAATGTATTGGACCCAGGTATTGGGGCCTGGTGGGAGCTTCAGAAGCTCCCTGCCAGCATGGAGCCACCTTCAATAAATGGCTTTGAGGGACCCAAGGTTGGTGGCTGTCTTTGTGGTGACTGG